>PVHP010024980.1:0-25891 GCA_004024765.1 Zapus hudsonius
TCTCTCTCTCTCTCTCTCTCTCTCTCTCTCTCTCTCTCTCTCTCTCTCTCTCCCCTCCCTCTCTCCCCCTCTCTCTCTCGCAAATAAATAAAAATATTTTAAAAGACAAAAATATTTTTTAAATGAACAAATGAATTGAGCAGACAGTTCTCAAAAGAAATACAAATAGCCAGTAAGTGCTTAGAAAAACTGATCAGGTCTAGAGAGATGGCTCAGTAGTTAAGGGGCTCACCTGCAAAGCCTAACAACCAGGGTTCGATTCCACAGTACCCACTTCAAGCCAGATGCATAAAGTGGCATATGAGCCACACCAGATCTTCCATGAAGGAGCCATATAGAACCCCGCAGAGTGTTGTGGGATAAACATGAGACCTATAACCACAGCCATTCAGTCAACACAGGATAAGCCAGACAGACACACACCAGCAATTTTCAATGCAACCTAAAGCTTAAATATAGAGACCCCTAAGACCTCAACAATAAAGCAGCCTTAAGACTCATCCACCATGACTCAGGGAACTGAGCGGAAGGGCCATGGTGAGGGAGAACTCACAGAGACATTGATTCCCTCAGTAACAACATACAAAGGAGGGGTGGAACCAGGTTGACTCCTAGGCTATCCATATGCCCTACCCCTACCCCAAGGTAGGGAGGCTAGAGTGAGACCCTCCCTACCTTGATCCAGACTACCCATGGAGGAGGATACCAAGCTGACTGGGGACAGGGAGGGAAATTGAAGAAATGGGTATATCAACTCATTATTTGTTCATTCAATGTATCTAATTATGGATAATAATAAATTTAAAAATAAATAAAGTGGTACGTGCATCTGGAGTTTTGTTTGCAATGGCTAGTCTGCTTGCAAAATAAAAAATATTTTTAAAAGCTTCCTTGCAAGTCTTGACACTCAGGTTCCACTCCTCAATACCCAGGTGATAAGCCCTGGTGATTGTTTTTCTCTCATTCTCATTTATAGTCTACCCCCTCCATCTCCCCTCTCTCTTGAATAGATAAAAAATATTTTTAAAAACAAGAAAAATGATCAGCATCCATACACAACATAGAGATTTCACTTCGTCCACTAAGAAAAGGTATCATAAAAAACAAATGACACAAAAAACACTGTCAACGATGTGGAGAAAACTGAACCATTATGTATCACTGGTGGGAGTGTAACTGGTACAGCCACACTGCAAAAATGAATATGGGATTCCTCAACAAACTGAAACAGTGGGCTGGAGAGATTGCTCAGTGCTTAAGGCACTTGACAGCAAAGCCTAAGGACACAGGTATTTAATTCCTCAGTACTCATGTAAAGCCAGGAGTTCAATTGCAGTGGCTAGAGGCCCTGGCTAGAGGCCCTGGCGAACCCCTTCTCTCGTCCTCCACTGCCCAATAAATTTAAAAAAAAAAAAAAAAAAAAACTAAAACAAGCCAGGCATGTGGTTTATGCACCTTTAATCCCACCACTAGGGAGGCAGTGGTAGGAGGACCACTGTGAGTTCGAGGCCACCCTGAGACTACATAGCGAATTCCAGGTCAGCCTGGGCTATAAAGTGAGACCCTCCCTACCTTGAAAAAAAAAAAAAAACTAAAACAGAACTACCATATATTCCGTATATAGCTGAAAGATTTAAGTCGGCATACCAGAGATATCTGCATTCATATTTAGTTCTGCATTATTCACAATATTCAAGTGCTGGGATTAAAGGCATGTGCCACCATGCTTGATTCACAGTGGCGTTTTATTCATAAATAAATAAATTTATAAATGAAATCATGTCAGGAAAATGGTAGCTCATGTTAAGCAGAATAGGTCACATTCAGAGAACCAAATATGACATATTTTCTCTCACATGTAGAATCTGTATTTAAATATGTAATACATATGTTATAAAAATGGATGGGGTACCATGGGTCTAAAGAAAGGGAGAGAACAAAAGAGGTAAGTGGGGAGGAAGGATAAAATATCACCTGCTTTCCTCAAATGCAGAACATAAATTTATAAACACACAAGAATGTTTGGGCTGGTGAGATGGCTCAGCGGATAAGGCACTTGCCTCCAGTGCCTAAGGCCCTGGGTTCAATTCCCCAGGACCCACATAAGCCAGACCTACAAGGTGGTGGCCCTGGTGTTTTCTCTCTCTCTCTCTCTCTCTCTCTCTCTCTCTCTCTCTCTCTCTCTCTCTCTCCCTCCCTCTATGTATGTCTCTGCTTGAAAATGAATAAATAAAAATATTTTTAAAAAAGAATGTTTATGAAAAGTCACAATGATACCTATTATGTATGGTAAATAAAAATACTAAAAACTGAAATGCACCTTATTGGCTGAGGCTATCTACACAAGACCTGCATAAATAAGAGGAAAAAATGCTATCAAAACAGAAGAGGGGGCTAGAGAGATGGCTCAGCGAAGCCTAAGGACCCGTTCGATTCCTCAGTACCCAGGTAAAGCCAGATGCACTAGGTGGTGCAGGCATCTGGAGTTTATTTGCAGCAGCTTGAGGCCCTGGTATGCTCATCCTCTGCCTCTTTCTCTCCCTCCATCTCTCTCTCTCTCTCTAAAATAAATTAATAAAATATATTTTTTAAATATAAGAAGACTGGAGAGATGGCTCAGCAGCTAAGGTACTTGCCTGCAAAGCCGTACTATTAAGAGTTCCATTCCACAGTACCCACTTAAAGTCATGCACTTTGTGCATCTAGAGTTCGTTTTCCCGCTGCTAGAGACCCTGGAGTGCCCATTCTTATTCATTCCTCTCTCCCTCTCTCTCTCTCTCTCTCTCTCTCTCTCTCTCTCTCTCTCTCTCTCTCTCTCTCTCTCTCTCTCTCTCTCTCTCTCTCTCTCTCCTTGCATATATATTAGAAAATAGAATAATTGGAAATAAGGGATTCAGCGGATAGGGGATTTTGAGGGGGGAAAGGGAAGGTGGTGGGAGGGGCTTATGATCAGGGTATATTGTTTATATTTATGGAAGTTGTCAACAAAAAAGCTTTAAAAACTGAAATAAACACTGCAATGTTGAGTGACAAAGGACAAACATGGCATTTTTCTCTTATGCACAATCTAGCTTTATGGGTATGTGTGTATATGCGTACATATGAATGACGTGAGAGCAGGGGGAAGGAGGAGGCCCAAGAGATGGAGAGGAGGGAGGGAGGGGAGCTTAGGAGGTGAATGTGAGCAATGTACAACAGGCATGGATGAAAAAGTCGTCATCAAACCCAGTATTTGGTGCACTAATTTTACAAAATTTTTTTTTTAAAAACCTGATCTGATGGGTAAACAGTCAAAACAAATTATTCCTGAATCCCCTTCATGACAGTACTTTCATCAACAAAAGCCCAAGCCACCCGGGGTCAAAGCTTTTCCTGGGGAAGGTGCGGGCGGGTCGCCAGCTTCCCGCACAAGCAGCGGTGGGGACCAAGGCACCTGAGCCCCCGCAGAACCCCCTCCCCGGGTGTCGGAGGTTTTTAATTAAGCTGCACGTCTCTGAAGGGGCCTCGCGGAGAACCGGCCCCCAGCGGCGAGCGGTGCTCCGAATCCCGCGGAGCCCGGGATGCAAGTGCGCAGGGGGCTCCCGAGGGCGCGGGCGGGCAGAACGCGTCTCCCAGGCGGCGGGTTCCACGTCCCCGTTCGAAGCGTTCGGTCCTCCGAGCCTGGGCCGCTCACCCTGGGGCCCTCGGGTTGCCCCCCAGCGGGCCCGCGCGCGCGCGCATGCGGAAAGTGCACGGTGCGGTGCTGCGCGGTGCGGGCCCGCGAGACCCCGAGGGCCGGGGAAGAGGTGATGATGGAGGCCGGGCCCGCTGGACGGAACCCACCATGCCCGGAGATCCCCCCCCCCGCCCTCCTCGTCCCGTGCCCGTCCGCCCGTCCATCCGTCCGTCCGTCAGTCCAGTCCGCCCGCGCCGAGCGCGTGTCCCGCGAGGCCCGAGGCGGGACGGTCGGGATGGCGTGCAAGAGGACCGCCGCCGCCGCCAATGTCCGTCCCCCGCCGCGAGCGGCTCCGCAAGGCCCCCAAGCGCCCGTCCCCCGCTCCGCCGCCGCGTACGCACCTCGCCGCGCGCCGATCCCACATGGCCGCGACCACCGCTGCCGCCGCCCCGGCTGAGGACTGCGGGCTCTCGGGCGTGCGTGCGGGCGGGCGGATGGATGGAGGGATGGAGGGAAGGATGAGCAGCGCAGACCGAGTCCGCGCGAGCCAAGCCGAGCTCCCACGCGGCGCCGAGACCCCAACACGGTCACGTGCCTCCGCCGCGGGGCGGGAGGGGCGATGTCGCCGCGCCGCCGCCGGGCTCCGGGGGGGCGTGTCGTGTGGCGTGGTCCCCCACCCGTCCCTGAGCACGGGCGCGACCACCAAGCAGAGAGCTTCGAGATCTTTCCAAGCCCGCGGTGGAGGGGGGCGAGGTAGGCCGCCACGGACGTCGCGAACCCGGTGGGCCTCCCCTCCCCGGGCCTCGCCCGTTCCCCCCGCCCCGACGTGGCCGTCCTCGTCGTGTCGTCGTCCACTTACTGTGCACTCGGGGCCAGGGCCGTGGAGAGCGCTCCAGGCTGCCGCGCGACGCTCGTGGCCTCGGTCATGTCGCACACGCGTGTGGAAAAATCTCCTCACACCGCCACCACCGACGGGAGCCGTCCAGGAGGCAAGTGGAAGGAAAGAAAGGTCGAGAAGCCCTAGAGGGGCGGGGCAGTCGCTTCCTGGGGATGCAACCCGCACGCACGCAGCACGCCCACCCGATGGTCCTCGAGTGTGTGGAGACTGGGGTTCACCTGCCTACCCTCCAGGGGCCTGAGCCCACCCAATCAGAGGGCGCGGCCCCGCAGCGCCTCCTCGTGGCCGCAGGGCCCTCCTGGAGCCGCTCCCCCCAGGCTGGATGCCTGGGTGATGACGCCCACCCAGGGCACGCCCCAGTGCACGCGGCCCAAGCCTTCTTTTTTAATTATTATTTTTTTTTTTTACCTTCTGATCTAACCTTAGATTCCTCCCCACACACACACCAAGTGGGACTTTGCTCAAACATGTCTCTCCATTTCCACCCACAGGCGTTTCCATGACCATCCATGGCCAGTAGAGACCAGGATGAAGTCGCTGGGCATTTAAACTCGTCAGGTTTTTATTATTTTTTTTTAATCCCACAAACACCATAGTACACTGGTTCCAAAGCTTGGGGAATCTTAAAAAAAAAAAAAACTGATGTCTGGCTTAAATCTGTTCTGTTTTTAATTGTATGGGGCCATGGGCATCAGATTTCTAAAGCCTTTCAGATGATACTATTAGTGGAATTTCAGAACCATTGCAAAATCTCTATGTTGTTGACCTATTCATTTATTATATATTTTTTTTTCTTTTTGTTTTGTTTTGTTTTGTTTTTTCAGGTAGGGTCTCACCATTCTAGCTCAACTAACCTGGAATTCAGTCTCAGGGTGGCCTTGAACTCACTAAGATCCTCCTACCCCTCTGTCTTGGCCCTTGCTTTTTTTAAGAGAATACATATCCGCCATTTAATGCGTTTCTCCCCTGCTTTCTAGTTCTATGTCACCTCTTCTGATACACTCCCCCCCCCCTCAACTGCATGCAGAAGGCCCAGCCAGTTTCCTACATCAAGGAGAGTCAAGGCAAGAGATGGGGAGGTCTTCAGGAGGTTACAAAGTGATTCTATAGTTTCTCATCAGTCTGGCTTTACATGGATACTGGGGAATTGAACCCAAGCAGTCAGGATTTGTGAGCAAGCACCTTTAATTGTTGAGCCATCTCTCCAGCCCTATTTTTTGTTTGTTTTTTTTTTTTGTTTGTTTGTTTTGTTTTGTTTTGTTTTTCGAGGTAGGGTCTCAATCTAGCTCAGGCTGACCTGGAATTCACTATGTAGTCTCAGGCTGGCCTCGAACTCAAGGTGATCCTCCTACCTCTGCCTCCCTCTCCTGCTGGGACTGCAAGACACATACCACCACACATAGCCACTTCATATCTTTTAAGTGATGGTTAAATTTCTATGTTCATATCTGTAAATGTGTGTAATTGCCAGTTCTTATTGGGGCATTAGTCCCCTTTACCATGCAGTCTTATGCATCCATCAGGTAAATTCTTTGAGATTGTACCTCTCAGAAAACCTTCACATTTGATGTTCTACTTTAGGTATAAAATTCTAGGTTGGGGGCTGGAGAGATGGCTCAGCAGTTAAAGTGCTTACCCAAAAAGCCTAAGGACCCCAGTTCAGTTCCCCAGTACCTACATAAAGCCAGATGTACAAAGTGGCACATGTATCTGGAGTTCATTTGCAGTGGCAAAAAAAAAAAAATTCTAGGTTGGGCTGGGGGTGGTGGTGGTGGTGTTGAACGCCTTTAATCCCAGCACTCAGGAGGCAGAGGTAGGAGGATCACCACTGTGAATTTGAGGCTACCCTGAGACTACATAGTGAATTCCAGGTCAGCCTGGGCTAGAGTGAAACCCTACGTCAAATAAAATAAATAAAACTTCAAATAAAATTCTAGGTTGGAAATCACTTTCTTTTACACCAATGGCCTTTAGTTTCCAGTATTGTTGAAAACTCTAGAAATATTCCACTCTTGGAACTCTTTTTTGGTTTATGTTCTTTAATCTGAAAGCCTAAAAAATTTCTTTTTCTCTTCCGTGTTGTAGTTACACATGATTTGTGTAGATGTGGACCCGTTTGTCCATTCTGTGGAATTCTTTATTTATTTATTTTTATTCATTTTCAAGCAGAGAGAGAGAGAGAGAGAGAGAGAGAGAGAGAGAGAGAGAGAGAGAGAGAGAGAGAGAGAGCCAGAGCCACCACCTTGTGGATCTGGCTTATTTATGTGGGTCCTGGGGAATTGAACCCAGGGCCTTAGGCACTGGAGACAAGTGACTTAACCGCTGAGCCATCTCTCCAGCCCCCCGGTTTGTCCATTCTAACTGGTTACTGGGATCTTTTTTGAATGTGTGTGTATGCCCACCAAAGCCTCTTACCTCTGCAGACAAACACCAGACTCTCATGCCTCTTTTTGCATTGGGCATACTCAAAGGGCTTGGAATTGAACCCAGACTGGCAGGCTTTGTAAGCAAGTGCCTTTAAGCACTGAGCCATCTTTCCAGCTCCTGGGTTCTTTTCTTTTTTAACACTGAAGCTCTTCAATCTAGGAAATAAACTTGAATTATTTTGTGGATTATTTCTTCTCCATTTTCCCTATTTTCTCATTTTTTGGAAATCCTTTTATTATATTGGACCTCTAGTATTAGTACCGTGGAACAATCCCTTAATTTTCAACTCTTTATTCTCCTGGTTGGCATGTATTATCTTTTCTGCTCCACTTTCTGGTCAATCTCCTCAACTTTATCTTCTAGTTCTTTTTTCTTCTTAAATATTTTTATTTATTTGCAAGCTGAGAGAAAGATAGAAGACAGAATGGGTGTGCCAGGGCCTCCAGCTGCTGCAAAAGAACTCCAGATGTATGTGCCACTTTGCGCATCTGGCTTTTACATGGGTACTGGGGGATCAAACCCGGGTTGTGAGACTTTTTGGGCAAGCGCCTTAACCACTGAGCAACCTCTCTATCCCTTCTAGCTCTTCTTAATGAGGTTTTATTCTGTGAGCATTTTTTTTGTCGGAGAGCCCCATTGTATTTTTCATACCTATATTTTTTTATCATCCTCTTGATTCTAGTAGTGCTTTTTTTCTTTCCTCCTGCAGACTCTTTATTCTTCAGAATCCCTTTTCTGTTTATATTTTGTTTTGCTCCGTGTGTGATGTGTTTTCTTCATATGATAATTGGCTGTGATTAAGACTGGGGAGCAAGATGTTCATCTTTGGCGAAGCTGACTGAATGAACTTCGGTACATCTGTACCGTGGGAACTGTGCAGCTGTACCAAGAAACGAAGAACATCCTCTGTAACTAGGCAGGCCCACGGCCAAGAAATCTTAAGTGGAATGGTGTACAGTATGCTCCTTTTGGAGCAAGATGGAGAGATGTAAAATATCTTCTTGCGCTTTCTGAAACAATGGCAAATGGAAAGCTAAAGCACATGACTACTTAGAAGGAGGAATGAAGCAGCACAAAGAGAAGCCAGATTTATTTACTTTAATGTCATTTACTTCTCTGCACATGTGTGTTGGGGTGGACATGTCAGGGCTTCTTGCTGCTGCAAATGAACAGCAGGCGTGTGTTCCACTTTCTGCATCCTGCTTACATGGTGGCTTGGGAATTGAACCCAGGGCAGGTAAGTGTTTTTTTTTTTTTAAATATTTTATTTATTCATTTTCAAGCAGAGAGATACAGGAGATAGGTGAGGAGAGAGAGAGAGAGAGAGAGCACCAAGGCTACCACCTTGTGGATCTGGCCTATGTGGGTCCTGGGGAATTGAACCAGGGGCCTCAGGCACTGGAGACAAGTGCCTTAACCGCTGAGCCATATCTCCAGCCCTAGGTAAGTGTTTTTAACTGCTGAGCCATCTTCCCAGCCCCTATGCTTCTTTAACTATACCTTATTTTGTAATCCTAAATTTGGAGCCATGCAAGCATTTAAAATAATTAAAAAGTTATATTGTGGGGGCGGGGCTGGAGCAATAAATGATTCAGCAGTTAAAGGCTCTTGCTTGCAAAGTCTGAAGGCCTGGGTTTAATTCCCCAGAACCAGGTAAAGTCAGATGCGCAGAGTGGTGCATTGGCTGGAGTTTGTTTGCAGTGGCAGGAGGCCCTGGTGCACCCATTCTCTCTCTCTCTCTCTCTCTCTCTCTCAAATAAATAACAGTGGCAGCAGCCCACAAGCTCTGAATCAGTAAGAGGCTTAGTGTCAAAAACAGACTGGGTGAAAGAGTGATGGGGGGGAGCATCCAAAGTTCTACTCAGGCCAGCACCCACCCTCTCCAGGTGAGTATATGGGTTGTCATGTGAGCACGCACGCGCGCGCTCACACACACACACGCACACACACAAGCAAAAATGTAAAAAAGGAATAGTAAACGTCTCCCTTGAACGTGTCCAAGGACCCATTTAATAACCTTGAGTAACTGAAAATTGACAGATGATCTTGCTGGTGTATACAGGCCAGAACCATTGTCAAAAAAATAATAATGCCAAGCGTGGTGGCACATGCCTTTAATCCCAGCACTCGGGAGGCAGAGGTAGGAGGATCACATGAGTTCAAGGCCACCCTGAGACTACAGAGTGAATTCCAGGTCAGCCTGGACTAGAGCAAAACCCTACCTCGAAAAACCAAACCTAATAATAATATAATAATAATAATAATAAGGGCCTAGAGAGCTGACTCAGCGGTTAAAGGCACTTGCTTGCAAAGTCTACCAGGCCTTGATTCGATTCCCCAGATCCCATGTAAAGCCAGATGCATAAAGTGGCACATATGTCTGGAGTTCATTTGCAGTGGCATGAGGCCCTGGTGCACCCCTATTCTCTCTCTCTCTCTCTCTCTCTCTCTCTCTCTCTCTCTCTCTCTCTCTCTCTCTATCAAATAATTTTTTAAAAAGAGTAAACATATAATTATTGAGCTATATAATTATGGCCACTATAACACAGACCCAAACCTACATACCCAGATATCTCAACAAGTTAAAGAAAGATAAATATGTAAATACACGACCTTAACATAGCGTATGTCTTGTCACTTAACACTAAATGGTGTTTCAGTTGACAATCTTCGACATATGCAACGATGGTTCTATAAGTTTATAATGGTGCTGAAGAATTCTAGTCACTTAGTGACAGCGTTGTTGTAAAGTAGTGCGTTACTCATGTTTGTGATGCTTATATAAACAAACCTGGGACTTGAGAGATAGCTCAGTGGTTAAAGGCACTTACTTGCAAAGCCTGAAGCCAAGGTTCAAGTCTCCAGTACCAATATAACACCCTGATAGAGATGCCCTGATAGAGACAGGTTCACATCAGCAGCCTTCACACTCCCACTTCCACTGCTTACTGAAACCCACCTGGATGGGCTAGCCTTGGAGCCGTCGTATCCTTGCAACAGTGGCTCTTACCACAGATATTATTTTTCCCTGACATTAGACATTTGCTAATATCTGAAAACATTTTTTTATTGCCACAGTTTTGCAGGAGAGGGGGCGGTTACTGCTGGTGTCTGCTCCTTAGCAGCTAGTGTTATCAGTAAACATCCTACAAGGCTCGAGTGAATGTCCCACATCAAAGAGTTATCTAGCTTAAAATGTCAATGGTTTCAAGGTTAGGAAACCTTGTCTTAGGAGGAACAGTGAAAGATTCTCCTGCACTTAGCCACTTGCTGATAAACTACCTTGAGATGTTTTTTCCAATATAGCTGGCCTTGCTTTGTATCATGAAAAGCCACCTCTGGACAGAGCTACTTGAACTGAGAAAAACACCTGTCCCAGGGCAGAGACTGACCAGTTCCCTTGGAGGCAAACTGGCAGAAAAGCTGTAACCACAGTGACTACAGTAATTTGTTGGGCCAGACCATCTCTCAGCGATCTAAACTGGAGGTTAGAGGTAAATTGATAGCTAGCCGTGGTTAAAGGTGAAAAATAGTGAGAGTTAGATAAAGCCACCAGGAACAGAAAGGAACCCAGAGTAATCCCAGCACTCAGGAGGCAGAGGCAGAGGCAGGATTGCTGTGAGTTCAAAGCCACCCTGGGACTACATAGTGAATTCCAGGTCAGCCTGGGCTAGAGGGAGACCCCACCTTGAAAAAACAAAAAGAAAAAGAAAAAAAAAAAACAGAGGAGGGGCTGGAGAGATGCAAAGCCTAATGATCCAGGTTGGATTCCCCAGTACCCACAAAAAGCCAAAGGCACTAAGTGGGCCATACATCTGGAGTTCCTTTGCAGTGGCTGGAGGCCCATTCTGTCTGTCTCTGAAGCAAACCAGAGGGTCTGGAGGGTGGCTCAGAGGTTAAAGGCACTGACTTGAATAGCCTGCTGGCCTGGGTTCAATTCCCTAGCCACCCATGTAAAACCCAACAGTATTTGTTTGCAGCAGGAAGAGACCCTGGTGTTCATGTGTCTCCCACCCCACCCCCACACACACACACATGATTTTTTTTTCTTTTTTCTTTTTTTCCTTTGGAACACTCTAGCCCAGGCTGACCTGGAAGTCACTCTGTAGTCTCAGGGTGGCCTCAAACTCACAGAGATCCTCCTACCTCTGCCTCCGGAGTGCTGGGATTAAATGTGTGTGCCACAACGCCTAGCTTCTTTTTTTAATTTACTTATTTGCAAGCAGAAAAAGACATAGAGGAGAGAGAGTGGGTATGAAAGAGTGGGCATGCCAGGACCTTTAACTCCAAATGCACGTGCCACTTTGTGCATCTGGCCTTTACTAGGAGATTGAACCCGGGTCGTAAGGCACTTGCCTCCAAACCCCTGAGCCATTTTTCCTTTGCAGGCAAGTGCCTTAACCACTGAGCAATCTCTCCAACCCCAGATAAATTTTTTCTAAAGGAGCAGGAAACATTCACCTAGTTCCTAGTCTGCAAGGAGGCCTGGCTGAAAGGCTATTTCTTTCAGCCTGTGAACCTTACTTCCTTTGTGACATAATACAGAACTGTCATGGGTTTGAAACTAGAACTCAGTTTGTGCTACCTGTTACAGAAGTCAATGAAACTGATGCCAGGAGCCGGGCGTGGTGGCGCACGCCTTTAATCCCAGCATTCAGGAGGCAGAGGTAGGAGGATCGCCATGAATTCAGGGCCACCCTGAGACTACATAGTGAATTCCAGGTCAGTCTGGGCTAGAGAGAGAGAGACCCTACCTCGAAAAAAAAAAAAACTGAAGCCAGGTATGATGGCTCACACCTTTAATCCCAGCACTGCCGGAGGCTGAGGTAGGAGGGTTGCCATGAGTTCGAAGCCAGTCTGGGCTAGAGTGAGTTCCAGGTCAGCCTTGGTTAGAGACCCTGTCTCAAAATAATAACAAAAAACAGACAAGGGCTGGAGAGATTGCCCAGCAATTAAGACACATGCCTCCAAAGCCTAAGGACTGGGGTTCAATTCCCCAGTACACACATAAAGCCAGATGTACAAAGTGGCACATGTATCTGAAGTTTGTTTTCAGTGGCTGGAGGCCCTGGTGTATCCATTCTCTCTGTCTCTCTTCTCTCTGTCTCTCTCCTTGCAAATAAAAAATTTTAAAGACAAAAATAACTTTAGAGCTGGAGAGATGGCTCATCTCTTAAGGCACTTGCTTGCAAAGCCCAATTATCCGAGTTCGATTCCCCCGCACTCATGTAAACCAGATGCACAAAGTGGTGCATGTGTCTGGAATTTGTTTTCAGAGGCTAGAGGCCCTGGTGTGCCCATTCTCTCTCTCTCTCTCTCTCTCTCTCTCTCTCTCTCTCTCTCTCTCTCAAATAAATAAAACACTTTTCAGCTGGGCATGGTGGCTCACACCTTTAATCCCAGCACTTGGAGGCAGAGGTAAGAGGATCGCCATGAGTTAGAGGCTACCCTGAGATTGCATAATTAATTTCAGGTCAGCCTGGGCTACATCAAGACCCTACCTTGAAAAAAACAACAAAAAAAAATAATGATTAAAATAAGATAAAAAATAACCTTAAACCATACTTTATTCAGAGAGCCAGAATTCTGAAAAGACAGCAGATTAATATCCTAGAGATTGGTTTGACATCTCATCTTCACACAGATTATAATAGGGAGAAGGGGTGGGGTGGAGAATAAAGGTGGTCAGTCATTCTGGACAGGTGGTCAGGCACATTTCTGAGACTTGTGATGTGTGTGTTTCTCTTGTTATCATCCCTGACATGGGTCCCCTATTCAGGGGATGTTTTGGCTCAAGAACGTCTTGAAACGCTGTGTCAACTTAGTTTCTACTGGTATCAACCTGTACTGTCCAGGGGCATCTGGCCTGAGGGAGGGCAGTGAACTGAGAACAAACTGTTAACAGTGTACTTGCTAGGCTGCTGATAACTGGAACCTGCTGATTTTTTTTTTTGACAACATGGAGAACAAATGTGTCTTTATAATACACAATATTAAGGTGCCCTTATCTGTCCCTCCTATCTCCTACATTCTCCACTGTTAGCAATAACTCTTTTGTCTGTGTATGAGGGATGGCATTCTGGGGCCATGTCCTTGGTTGATTGTTGAGTTTTTACCATGAAGGAGGGAATTCTTTAGAACATAGTGGTCAGAACACACTATATGGAACAGCAAGAAGTATGACTTAGTCTGAAAGTTTTCTGACACATGATAACCAGAATAAAAGCAGGAGCCATGTTAGACAGCATGTAGTTAGTGTAAGAACCATTTGTCTGTAATGTCTCGACTTTCCTCACTTTGGGAAGGACTGGCACAAGTGACCTCTTATATCTTTAGACAATGCTGCTAGTTCCCACAGACAGATTTCCTTCTGACATACAAGCGTATCTTATATATACAATAGCATAATATTTCTGTTGTCAAGACAAATAGAAGTATACCAGGGTTCTAAATAGAAAGACTGCTCAAGTGGTAGTTTTGTTTTTTAATATAAATGGTGCTAATTAAAA
The DNA here is from genome assembly GCA_004024765.1 of Zapus hudsonius. Taxonomy (NCBI): domain Eukaryota; kingdom Metazoa; phylum Chordata; class Mammalia; order Rodentia; family Dipodidae; genus Zapus; species Zapus hudsonius. The sequence continues at coordinate 13,490 of PVHP010024980.1, forward strand.
ATAGCACCGGGGTGTGGTGGCATATGTCTTTAATCCCAGCACTCAGGAGGCAGAGGTAGGAGGAATGCCATGAGTTCAAGGCCACCCTGACTACATAGTGAATTCCAGGTCAGCCTGGGATAGAGAGAGACCCTACCTCAAAAAAATAGAATCATAATAATAAGCCAGGCATGGTGGTGCACACTTTTAATCCCAGTACTCAGGAGGCAGAGGTAGGAGGAGTTCTAGGCCACCCTGAAACCACATAGTGAAAGGGAGTTAAATCTAAATGACATTTGTGGCTAGTAAGATAGCTCAGCAGTCAAAGGCCCAGATTCATTTCACCAGCCACCCCCATAAAGCTGGATGTGCATTTGTTTGCAGTGGCAAGAGATACATTTACACACACACAAATAAAAATAAAGCTTTCAAATTACCTAAATGACATAAGTATAATGAATTAAGGTTAGCTGCCCACATATTGTTAAACTATAAAGTTTTTGTCTGTTGTAAGATTTAGGCAAATTCCATTGCCATGTTTTTTTGTTTTGTTTTGTTTTAAGGACTCTTTTACTGATTTTTCTTTGTCTCACAAAAGTCTGGGTGTTTCAGAAAGTTACATTCCAACGAGAACCGGCCAAGATAACAAAACTTCCAAGGACCTTGACAGTCAACTATCTTGTATAAGCAGAGCAGGATGACAGAAGAGAGCGAAAATACAGAGAGAGCAAAAAAATTCTTTGTATGTTAACCCCATAACTGCAATTTGGAAACAACAGATATCTGCTCCCTGAAGAGCTAGGAGAGACAGCAAACAGCAAGTTTTATTTTATATATTATAACAGGTTTTATATACTCTTATCCCCTCGCCCCTGCTCCTGTTACCCTGGGGTCCCTCCTCTTTGGAGTTCTGGTATTCACTGTGGGGTCATGAAGGCTTCAGTTATTCCCTGTGGGGTATTGGGAGTATTCCTACCCACTTTGTGGTTCTTAAAATCTTTCTGCCCTCTCTTCTCCACTGTTCTCTGAGCTATGACAGGACTGTGGCCATCTGATTTAGTGTTTACTTCTCTGCAGGCTCTGGATTTCTTCTTTGATAGGATTTGATTGATCACCCCGTCTATCACCATTGCCATGGAAGTGGTTGTCAGGCTGGCAGTAGGAGCGATATTCATGTCACTGCTTCCTCTGCAGTTTCTCCTGGGCCCTGACAGACATGGCTAGAGGTCGCACATCTTGTGGTGGGCAGTCAGCTAAATTCTTGTTGTATCAATGGATCTTGGTTCTCCTGTTTTCTCTGCCATAAAACAGAAACTTTTCTTTTTCACAGGGTCATAAGTATGATCAGATAAATTTGCTAGAACATGCCCCAGGGGCCATCACCAGGAATGGAGGCCATGCATTCTAACAGCTCTAAAATAAACCAGACAGAACAGAACAGAATGATACCTTTAAATCAGAGGCTCAACAAGCCATAACCTAAGAAGAAGAAGAAAAAAAATAGGAACAGAAAGTTTCTTAAGCCAAAAACCAGATGAGCCTTAACTAGGAAGCAAACTAGAAAAGCCAGCAATTCAACTCATTATATGAAGGACACAGAAAGTGTTGAAGCCCACAGAGGGCTCTAGATGAAATTACATGGCAGCCTCTTGGGAAGTCCGTACCCTGAAACCCCAAGACTCTCCATCTAAGGGAGCTTTCAGATTCTCTGAACCTACTCAGTGATTTTTCAGGAGAGTTCTGAAGTTGTTTAACTATGGTCACCGAGAGTATGAAATCAAAATTCTGTTTGAATTACCTGTCACGTACAGAAGCCAATAAGCTGAGACCTGGATTGAATCTTTTTCTTTTTGTTTGTTTTCAGTGTAGGGTCTCACTCTAACCCAGGCTGACCAGGAACTCACTCTGTAGTCCAAGGCTGGCTTTGAACTCATAGCAATCCTCCTACCTCTCTGTCTCCCAAGTGCTGAGATTAAAGGTATGTGCCATCACACCCAGCTAGGAATGGAATCTTAAAGCTATGCTTTATTTGAGACAAGACAGCAGTTTCCTATGCTGGAGATGGCTGACGTTGCATCTTCACCCAGTAGATTAAGTAGGGAAAGATGGGGATGGGGGACAAAGACAAGTCTTCACCAGATGGAGTCAACCACATTTTTAAAAATTTTATTTATTAATTCTCAAGGAGAGAGAGAGAGAGAGAGAGAGAGAGAGAGAGAGAGAGAGAGCGCACCAGGGCCACCACCTTGTGGGTCTGGCTTATGTGGGTACTGGGGAATTGAACCCATGGCCTTAGGCACTGGAGGCAAGTGCCTTAATCGCTGAGCCATCTCTCCAGCCCTCAACCACATTTTGAGACTTGTGATATCTGGGTTTCTCTTGTGACCATCCCTTGAATTCTTCCCTTATTCTGTGTTTGGACTCAGAACATTGTATAAACTTAGTTTTTAATGATATCAGCCTTGTTCCCCTTCAAGAGCATCAGGGCTGGGGGTGGGGTGGGGGGTAACTCAGAACAAATGAACCCTTAATGGTGTGTATGTGCTAAGCTATTGATAACATGTACTTGCTGATTATTTGTTACAATTTGAAGTACAAATATGTCTTCATGATGCAGAATACAAAAGTGCCCCTGTCTGTCCCTCCCGTCCCCTTAGTTGAAATGTGTTCCTCACCCCCAGCACCTCGGGATGTGACTTTGATTTTTGGAAACATAGTCATGAGTCATTGAGCACTGGGGATGTGTTATTAGGCAAATCCCATCATTTCTAAGCATTTTAGTGTCTACATAAGCCTACATGGTAGAGCCTACTATATACCTAGGATATGTGGCAGTGCATGGATACTTGAACAGCATTCAGGAGGATGGACTCAAAAACTAAGCCTGGCCAAACTTTTTTCCATTTATTGTTGTTCATTTTTCATTTTTAAGGTATTTTCTTGGGCTGGAGAGATTACTCAGTGGTTAAGGCACTTGCTTGGAAAGTCTGAGGACCCGGGTTCTATTCCCCAGTACCCACGTAAAGCCAGATGCACAAGGTGGCACATGTATCAAAGTATTTTCTCATTCTAGCCCAGGCTGACCTGGAATTCACTATGTAGTCTCAGGCTGGTCTCAAACTCATGATGATCCTCCTACCTCTGCCTCCTGAGTGCTGTGTGCCACCATGCCCAGCCTCTGACTTTTTAAATATTTATTTGAAAGCAGAGAGATACAAAGAGAAAGTATTGGTGCACCAGGGCCTCTAGCCATTGCAAGTAAACTCTAGATGCATGGGCCACTTTGTGCATCTGGCTTTTTGTGGGTACTGGGGAATTGAATCTGGGTTGTTAGGCTTTGCAGGCAACCTTCTTAACCACTGAGCCATCTCTCCAGCCTCAGACTTTTATAGGACAGGTAGGAGAGTCTCATCCCCAAGTAGTTGATTTATCTTTATGTAACCTTAGGAAGGGGTCTTGCAACCTTTTCCTCAGACTTGTTTACCTCCTGAGTCTCCTGAACCTCACTCCTACCTTCAGGAAGGAATGTCTCAATTCAGAGAAAATTGCTACAAACACTGGTTAGAGTCCCCATCAATAGTTGTTTACAGCTCCTATAACCTTCCAGAATGGGCCTGTGACCTTTAAAGTTTCAGATCCCACAGATTTCTTGACCTCCTTTGAGGAATGTTTCAATTTGGAGGAGTTTGCTGTCAACAACTATTGCAGTCCGCTTTCTCAAATCTGGCAAAGAGCCCCACCCAAGATAAGCTGATGGAAGAAAGGGTTTATTTTGGCCTACAGACTCCATCATGGCAGGGAAAGTGATGGCATGAGCAAAGGGTGGACATCACCTCCTGGCCAACATAGGTGGACACCAGCAGCAGGAGAGTGTGCAAACATTGGCAAGAGGAAACTGGCTAGAACACCTATAAGCCCTCTGCCAACATCACACCTCCAAAATTGCCATCGACTGGGATCAAACATTCAGAACACAAATTTATGGGGGACACTTGAATCAAAACCACCACATTCCACCCAAGGCCTCCACAAACTGATAACCATACATAATTTAAAATGCAGTACACCCAGACCAACTCCAAAAGTCCACATAGTTTTATCAATCTCAATAATATTCAAACATCCCCATGGTCAAAGGTCTTTTTTAAATATTTTATTTATTTGTTTTCAAGCAGAGATACAGAGAGAGAGAGAGAGAGAGAAAGAGAGAGAGAGAAAGAGAGAGAGAGAGAGTACCAGGGCCACCACCTTGTGGGTCTGGCTTATGTGGATACTGGGGAATTAAACCCAGGGCCTTAGGCACTGGAGGCAAGTGCCTTAACCACTGAGCCATCTCTCCAGCCCTCACAGGTCTTTTAACTGAGACATAATACAGAAAAAATCCATAATGGCACAGAACATTCACACTGCAAAAGGGCACTGGGCATACCAAAGAAAGATTGAACCAATACAAGATTTAAAACAAACAGGGAAGAGGTAGGAGGATCACCATGAGTTCAAGGCCACCCTGAGACTACATAGTGAATTCCAGGTCAGCCTGGACTAGAGTGAGACCCTACCTCAAAAAAACAAAAAACAAAACAAAAAAAAAAAAACAGGGAAAACATCCAAGTCTAACTCCAAGTCCAGATAATTCTATCTAACCAGTGGAAAAATCACCACGTCCAATAATTTTAAAGAGTGACAAATCTCTGGACTTCCAATTTTGCCCCTCCAGCTAGGCTTTCACAGTCCCAGATAACTTTATCCGGTGCTGGCTTCTGTCCATGGTAGCCACCTCATAGTCCTGGCATCTCCAATAGGTCTCCACTACAAATGACAGTTCATCCTCATGGCACCATCAGGCCTACATGCATGGAACCCAACAAGCCTGCTTCACACTGTTCATGGCTATTGTCATGGCTTGACAGGTGTCCCCCACAAGCAAATGAATGTGTTCTGATTGATCTATCCCCAGCTGATGGCAGTTTGGGTTTTACAACCTTGCTGGAGCTGCGTTGTTGGGGGTGGGCCAATGAGGGTTATAAACCAGGTTCCCCTTGCCAGTGTTTGGCACACCTTCCTGCCATTGTTTGCAGTGCTATGGTGGAGGTGATGTCCACCCCTCTGCTCATGCCATCGTTTTCCCTGCCATGATGGAGTCTCTCCTCAAGTCTGTAAGTCAAATAAACTCATTCTTCCACAAGCTGCTTTTGTTTGGGTTCTTTCTCTGCAGCAACTAGAAAGCTGACTACAACAGATCTGGTACCAGAAAGCAGGGTCATCTGTTGCTGCTAAAACCCTGATCTTGTGTCTTGGCCTTTTGGAACTGATCTGCAGGAGGATTATGGAAGGATTTGAAACCTCATCCTAAGAGATGCTTTGCAGTGCTGTAAGTACAGCTTGATGGACCATTCTGGTCAGAGTGGAAAGACCTGAATGAAGTAAGAACTATGGACTGTGACATTTGGCTTACAAGGGTGAGAAAGAACTTTGTCAGGACTGTGCCAGAAGCCGTTTGCGTGAGAGGCTTGCTGTGTTCTGCCTGCCTGTGTCCTGAGAACTCGTGTAGGGTTGCTTTGTGTGGAAATGGACTGGTGTGAGCAGATGGAGATGGCACAGAAAGAAAAGAGATCTTTGGGCTGAAACTGCTGCCTGTTCAGCTGCAATTGTTTGAGAGATTACAACCATTAAGATTGGGCCAGATGATCTGCATTGGACCAGCAGGAAGAATGTGGACTTTTTGAAGTAAGGGCCCTGAATGCTTTGTTCCCCCATGGATTAACAAATTGGTAGCCCACCCGATACTATTGAGTATAACAAATGAAGGAAGAGAGGATCATTAGATTTCCAACACGGTTTTGTTTTTGAAAAATGGCCATCGGCAATATGAAGCAAGTGTGTTGGATTGCCTGCGTGAAGGCCTGATGGAGCCATGAAGATAAACTGTGGTTTACAGTGGAGCCCCAATGAAATACCAGGACTATGGATGGCTACCAAGGCAAGCTGTCAGCACTGGATGAAGTTTTCCCAGACTCTGAGTAGCTGAGCTGGAGGGGCGTAATCGGATTTCCAAGAGACTTATTACTGGTTTGAATTATCAAACTTGGAGTTAGAGATTGAGGTTTCCCTGCTTGTTTTAAATCTTGTATTGGTTCAATCTGTTTTTGCCATGCCTCATGTTATCTTTTGCAGTGTAAATGTTCTGTGCCATTATGGGTTTGCTTTTTGGTTTTATGGCTCAGTTGAAAGAAAAACTTTGGGGACTTAAGAGTTGAACTGAACACATTGTATTTTGTATCATGTACAATTATTAGTTTGTGGGGGCCAAGGGTGGACTGCCATGGTTTGATCCAGGTGTCTCCCACAAACAAATGAATGTGTTCTGAATGATTGATCCCCAGCTGATGGTATTTTGGGAATTAGAACCTTGCTGGAGCTGTGTTGTTGGGGTGGGCTTATGGGGGTTATAAACCAGCTTCCCCTTGCCAGTGTTTGGCACACCTTCCTGCCATTGTTTGCAGTACTGTGGCAGAGGTGATGTCTACCCCTCTGCTCATGCCATCGTTTTCCCTGCCATGATGGAGTCTCCCCTTGAGTCTGTAAGCCAAATAAACTCATTCCTCCACAAGCCACTTTTGCTTGGGTTCTTTCTGCGCAGCAGCTAGAATGCTGACTACAACAGCCATTTCTAAATCAAGCACCTGACTCAAACCACCATAACAATCATGTGTGTGTGTGTGTGTGTGTGTGTGTGTGTGTGTGTGTGTGTGTGTGTGTGTTTGCCAGGGGCCTTAGGAACTATTGACAAAACTTGGACTTGTGGGCTGGGGTGTCCACACACCTGTGGGACAGAAGTGAGGATAGGAAGACAAAGGGGACAAGCTGTGGATGTCCATTTGCTCACTTGCCTGAGCCCACAGGACAATTAGGAAGTGGCCTTACACTTTCCTTTTCACAGGCTAGATCAGTGACCAAGGAGGTCCATTGCTCATGTCACCTCATTTCTCTGTTCTCTGATCTACTCTTCTAGGTGGCCTCTCTCCTCAACCTCCGCAGCTAGGCCAGCTCCAGCTACCTGTTTCTCCTTCCCCTTCCTCACCACTCCAGGAAGGGGATCTGGACCAGTCTTCTTATTTATTTGCAATCAGAGAGGGAGATAGAAGAGAGACAGACAGAGAGATTGAGCATGACAGGGCCTCCAGCCACTGCAAACAAACTCCAGACCCATGTGCCACTTTGTGCTTCATGTGGGTGGGTACTGGGGAATCGAACTCCTGTCATTAGGCTTTGCAGGCAAACACCTTAACCGCTGAGCCATCTCTCCAGCCCCATGGACCAGTCTTCTGCTTAAGAATCTGATTCAACTCCTGTTAACTGGAGCTCCCATACAGGCCAAAACACAGGTCAGAAATTCAGCTGCCTACAGAAGTCAGGCAAGTGAACACATCTGGCCAGGGAGAAGTAAAGTCAGCAGCAAACTGAAGTGGCTCCGGTTAATCGTTGCTATGAAGATAGATGGGGGCTTGATGTCAAAAAAATATTTATTTTGTGTGTGTGCGTGTGCCTGCGAATTTGTGTGTGCATGTACATGAGCTGTGGTGGAAACCAGAGGCCAATGTTGAATGTTTTCCTCAGTTGCTATCCACTGTACTTTTTGGAAACAGGATCTCTCACTGCACCAGGAACTCACTGATTTGGCTAGACTACTTAGCTATGCCCCAGGGATGCCCCAGGGATGCTCCCAGTGTCTGCCTTCCCAGTGCTAGGATTTCATGCCTGGATTATACGTGGGTGGGTGCTGGGAATCCAAACTCAAGTCCTCAGGCTTGTGTGACCAGAGCTTTTTTTTTTTTTAGAGGTAGGGTCTTCTTACTCTAGCTCAGGCTGACCCAGAACTCACTCTGTAGTCCTAGGCTACCCTCAGACTCAAAGCTATCCTCCTACCAATGCCTTGACACAATGTCCATAGTATGGTAATGGATCTATTGACAACTCAATTCCCCTGTAAGTGGAGAAGGGGAGGGTCACAAAACCCTCACCTGAAGTTACAGCCATTGTTCCTGCCTGCCCTCCCCGAGCTGCAAGTGACCTTGAGGGAAAGTCAAATCATAAAGGAGGTGAAATATTAACTAGAAGCGGGACTCCATGATACAGCTTTCATGGTGGGACTTTGCGATGAAGTAGATGCCCTTGCATCACCCACACACCTTGTCATGGTTTGATCCAGGTGTCCCCCACAAACAAATGAATGTGTTCTGATAGATCAATCCTCAGCTGATGGCAATTCGGGAATTAGAACCTCACTAGAGCTGTGTTGTTGGGGCGGGCTTATGGGGGTTATAAGCCAGCTCCCCCTTGCCAGTATTTGGCACACCTTCCTTCCGCTGTTTGCAGTGCTGTGGCAGAGGTGATGTCCAGCCCTCTGCTCATGCCATCATTTTCCCTGCCAGGATGGAGTCTCCCCTCGAGTCTGTAAGCCAAATAAACCCATTCCTCTACAAGCCGCTTTTGTTTGGGTTCTTCCTGTGCAGCAACTAGAAAGCTGACTACAACACGCCTCTAAGTAACCCCTCACCTTGGTTCACCAAAACTAGGTTTGGTATAATATCACTGCCCACCGCCCGCGGAGGCAATGATAAAACAACACACACACACACACACACACACACACACACACACTCACACACTCACACACACACCGCTTATGGGTGGAAGAAAGTGCATTCTCTCTTTATAGCTCTCTCTCTCTCTTATTATTATTATTGCCAAAAATGAAACAAAATATATAGAGCCCCTTGGCCAATCAGGGAGCTGTTGGTCAGTCTATGATAAGAACCTGTGCGCACAGCGGGCATGATGTGCAATAGCCAATCAAGACTGCCTCCCGAAACTTATTTACAAGGCAAGTCCATAAGCTGCCAGGTGCCATCCTGAGATTAAGCCAGGGTGTGCCTCTGTGGGCCCCTGGAGGCATTCGTCCCCAACAGTGTAATTATCCTTTGGTCTGTCATCTGAGTCCTATCTGGGGGAGAAGACATGTGTTCCTGTCACCCTAGGGAAAAAGCTTCTGCGACAAGAAGATTGAGCCAAACTAATACTGGCAAGCTGGGGGTTAATGAGCCTCAAGGTCCACTTCTAGCCACACACTTCCTTCTGCAAGGCTCTACCTCCCAAATTGCTACCAGCTAGGGTTCAAGCATTCCGAACCCAGGAGTTTATGGGGGACATCTGATCCCAACCACCACAGCATAGGAGCAGGAACTGGAAGCAGCTGGTCACCTGTCAGCAGTCAGGAGGTGATGAAGGCTCACACTTGCCTCACTTTCTCATCTTTATGCAGCCCAGGACCCCAGTTTATGGTACGGTGCTGCCCACAGTTAAGGTGAGTCCTCCCACCCCAATTAACCTAATTTTAAAAATCCCTCACAGACATTTCCTCGGATTTCTTTCCATGGTGATTTTAAATCCTGTGAAGTTGACAATCAGAAATTAAGCATCACAGCCTTCTTCCCCTCTGGCCAATCCCAAAGCCCCCAACATGACTCATCTCCAAAGCAAACCTGGAACAGTGACTCATCACCACCCAGCCCTGTCTCTTCATCTGCACCTCTTTCTCCTGTTCTGCCTCCCTTACAGCGTTACCACAGAGATTTACAACTGTCAAGTATAATACAGATTGGAGTTCTGGGCCTGGGAAGGGGGGAAGGGACTAGAGCTCTATAAAGAAGCAAGAGACACCCCCCCCCAGACCCATGAACTCCAACTTTGAGTCCTTGTCCAAGTCATCAAAGAATTGAAAATGCAGGCTCAGAGAAGGGTAAATTATGAGATTTATTTTGGAGAGTTAAGAGAGAAAGCACCCAAGACTCAAGAACTCTTGCCCGTCCCTGGGAAGGGGGAGGAGAGAGACCAAGAAGATCCCCCTCCCCTCACATAGGGAAAAGCGAGTTTAAGAAAGCAGTGAGGGCCCCCCCAAAGGGCTCACACACGTGTCTCAGGCTCATCCAACATCCAATTAGAATGAGCCTCATCATCAGGCTCCGGAAGGTGTGTAGCGAGAAACCTGATTGGTTGGTGGCCTCAAGAGGAACACTGACCCAGGAAGGGCACACCCACAGGGGTTAAGCTTGTGAATTTGAGGAAGAAACAGGAAGCTGTTGCTGTTGTTGAGGGGTGATTAGAGAGTTGTTGTTTGCAGCCATGTTGGATGTGCCTGGATCAGATGCAAGTCTTAGTCGTTCGTGCCAAGGCAGGCAAGGTGGCATCTATATTTCCGTGGGCCAGTCCCCTAGCCAACTCCTTATCCTGGAACAAGCTGCTTTGCTCCTAATACATATCAATGAGCCCGCAAAGCCTCGGATTCTGTCATGTTCCCAGCTCCCTGCCTTGTGGAATGAATATATAAATCAATGGTGTGTATCAGTCATGAGACCAAGGTCACAAAACTACAAGAAATAATTACAAATTAGCATCCGTATCAATAAAGCTCATCACCATAGGAAATCAGGAGTGGAGCAAAATCATATCCAGCCAGCTGGCTGTGAAATTTGCAATTAAACTGGGAAACTGGTTCTCATGGGCTGGCGATGAAGGGAGGGAGGGAAGGTGAGGGTGGGCTGGAGGACAACAAGCTTTCAAAGGGCAGCGGCAGTGGGGGGGGGGGCTTGAGCAGGGGCGACTGGCGTGTGGGATGATGAGAATAAGAACACGACGTCCCTGCTTTGCTGGCAGCCACCTGGGGCAGCCACATCAGTTCCTTTGTGTTCCCTGGCTGCGTCCCGGCCGCACTGCGGTCCAGCAGGCAGGGTCGGTGGTCTGACGCCCCCGTGAGGCGAAGGGGCGCACTACACCGCCACTGCAGACTTTCAAGCATCCTAAAATCAAACAAAAGATGACGGGCTCGCACATTTCAGCCAGCCAGACTTTCTACATACTGCTTATTTCATGTCGGTTTCCTCCTCACGTCTTAGTAAGTTACTTGATCTTGGAGGATACACACACACACACACACACACACACACACAGTACAGAGTTGCACACTGCAGTTCCATTTTTAAAAAAAATCTCTTCTTAGTGGTTTTATAAAAAGATGATGTCATCCTGTCTTGGTGGCACACGCCTTTAATCCCAGCACTAGGGAGGCAGAGGTAGGAGGATTGCTATGAGTTTGAGGCCAGCCTGAGACTACATAGTGAATTCCAGGTCAGCCTGGACTAGAGCAAGACCCTACCTCGAAAAATAAATTAAAAACAAAAAACAAAACAAAAAAACATGACGTCAGGGTTGGAGATATGGCTCAGCGACTAAAGGCACTTGCTTGCAAAACCTGATGGCCCAGGTTCAATAACCCCAGTACCCAGGTAAAGCCAGATGTACAAAGTGGTGAATGCCTCTGGAGCTCATTTACAGTGGCAAGAGGCCTTGCTGCACCCATACTCTCTCTCTGTCTCAAATAAATAAATAAAATATTTTATTAAATTATTTATTTATTTGCAAGCAGAAAGAGAGAGACAGAGAGAGAACCTTGCACCAGGGCCTCCAGCCACTGCAAACGAACTCCAGATGCATGTGCCACTGTGCATCTGGCTTTTGCTTTGACTCAAACTGGGGTTTTTAGACTCTGCAGGCAAGCACCTTAACCACTGAGCCATCTCTCTCACCACAAAAACAAAACAATATTTTTATTTATTTATTTTTAATGTTTTTATTGGCTTAAATTTATGTATATTAACAGAACAATATGTTCAGTATCATAAATTATTAGATATAGCCATTGAATCCATGAAAACAATATTTTTAAAAAGATGATGTCTAGAAAATTTGATTAGAGCCCCAAAACCAGTCTTTTTTTTAAGAAACATGAAAGTCAAAACATGTATCCTGTTACCCTAAAACAGTCACTATTGATGTAGAGCTACTTAAAAGAACTAGACTTTCTCATGACCCACCTGGACCATATCAAATGGCTGGACACTATGTTTACAACATGGAAAGAAGTTTGGCTCAAGTGAAGTGAAAACCAATTTCATTCAGGGCTTTTTAACAGAGAATCCAACTCAAGTTAGCTTAAATGGAGATGACTGGCTCATGTACTAGAAAGTTCAGAGGGAGGCTATTCACTCTTCCTATTAACAAGATACAGCTAGCCTTTCCCCTTGGTGACATTTGGCCCCTTCCCCACCTTTCTGCCAATTAAACTCAGCCAAGAGTTGGGCAGGTGGCACTTACTACATATAAAAACTGGGTGCTGGAGTGAGCATCTGTCATCCAGGCACCCTACAGCAAGATGGGAGCCAGAGACAGGAGAATCCCAGAAGCCATCCTGTAGTAACCAAGAAGAAAGACCTTGCCTCAAACGAGGAAGGCAAGGACCAACACTTGGGGTTGTCCTTTGACTTACACACACACACACACACACACACACACACACACACACACACA
>PVHP010024981.1:0-25956 GCA_004024765.1 Zapus hudsonius
GCTACTTAATGAATCCATCTCATTAAAAATTTTTATTTTGAGTCTATTAGTTAACTATCTTGATACAAAGGGATAGCTGATATAAAACTTTCAAATAATTGTAACTTCAAGGAATTGAGTGCAAATAATAATAACCATCTTTAAATATATTTTTAAATCTCCAGATCATGTTTATAACAACACTGCAAAAATTATTTTCAAAATGGAATAGCATTCTTCATATGCAATGAGAGTGGTGATTGCTAACCCAATATCTACTTCCCCTTCATTATAACAAAATCATGATGCATTGGGAGGAACCAAATCTCTAAGAGTAAGATGGAAGAAAGCAAGTTTTCAGACTCTCCTGAATGTAGGGGTGGTCACTGACATAATTCTGGCCAATGAGATATTAGTAGAAGTCTCAGATACACCTTTTCAGGATGCTCTCTTTTTCCTGATCAAGGACAAACACAACTGTGTGTGCCTCCCTCCTGGCTCTGTTTTCCTGCCTGTGGGAATATGCCCACCTGGGAAGTTCATTAACTGGCTCTCCACCTGGACACTAACATATACACAATAGTGATAATGGATTATAATGGATTCAAAAGCAAGAAGCAGCCCAGGATTTTGTCTTTGCCCTAACATCTTATGGCATGTAAAAAGTAAATTCCTTACTTGGATCATTGTATGTCAAATATTTGATAACTCCCAAATGAATGCAAACCTAACTGAATACATATCACCACTGAAACCTAATTGGATCCCTATTTTTCTCTCATGTGATTTATGCACTTAAGCGGGACAAATTAAAATAGAGAATGTACAGATGCCATATCACACATTAAAAAACTTTCCATTTTTTAGTCACTTTTTGTAAATGGATATCCTTTCTTAACCTTTGAACTCCTCCTTTTAAGTATTTCTCAGCTCTATGAACATGTGAGGTAACGAGGAAACTGCTGAAAAGAAGCCTACATTCAGTGGTAGAGAGGGCAGGTGAGAACCAAGAAATGAACACTTGTGCAGTGGAGGCCTGGGCCTGGGGGAGGCAATCAACAGCTTTTAAATTCGGCCAAATAATCCACTTAGTGAGGGGGAGCCCTTAACTGGAACTGGGGACTTAGGGCAATATGCACTGGAACCCAGACTCTTGGGCCCCCAAGGAGAGATCGATTGATGGAGAGGCTACTAAAAATAGAATCTAGCTAATTCAGAAATGTGTATCTCTGTTAACCTATACTGATCTCACTCTCCGTTGGAGACTCTGTATCTTTCAGAATGCAGCGAGAGAGCCGTGGCTCATCCAACCCTACCAACGAACTGCAGGCCAATAGCTGACATCCTGGCAAGAGATGAGCCACCCCAGACATACTGTGGAGGATCCATATGGAACCCCACAGAGAATGATGGGATGAACAAGTGACCCAGGGCCACAGTCAATCAGTCAACACAGGATAAGCCAGTGAGACAGAAACCAACGATTTTCGACACAAAGACCCTTAATTTCTCAATAATAAAGCAGCCTTATTACTCACCCACCACACCTCAGGGAACTGAGAAGAAGAGGGGGCGGAAAGATTGTGAGAGCCTTGGTGGGGGAGACTATCCAGAGGCATGGTACCCCTCAGGAATAGCACACTTGGGCCAGGAGAACCTGGCTGAATACTATGCTATCCATGGTCCCCTGTCACAAGGACTGATCCAGACGACCCACGGAGGAGGATATCCAGCTGATTGGGGGTGGGGAAGAGGGGCATTGGGGAACTAGGGATAACAACTCATTGTTTGCCCATTAAATAATGTAACTCATTATGGACAATAAAAAAAGAGGGCAGCTGATTCTGCCACATACTTCTTTTTAGTCCAAATAGGAAAAAACATTTTCTCAAGGCTCATTGGTATTCTCCAGCTGTATCCCCATCTTACCAAAGATTACAGTTAAGTGGGAGGTGTGACTTACAGAAACAGAGTTTTCCTCTTATACATTTCACCCATTGAATCAAATCTTATATCTTTTTCTCAGTAATACAAAACAGAAACTAAAATTTTCATGTTGTTCATTATGTAACAAGCAGTAAAATGGAAATTTTACAAATTATCCGCAAATTTTCACACTTAAGCTTTTTCAAGAAAAAAAAAAGTCTACACAAATGAGCCAGGTTTTGTGATCCAAAACCAGTCATTACAAAGACCTACAGATATTAATTTTATGTTTCAAAAATGTAAAATCTTAATTTATATGTTCAGCTGGCAATCTGTTTGGCTGACCATAACAGAAAATGTAAACAGTAGAATAAACACTTAAGGGGTTTAGTTTCTCTAATGGGAAATTATATCTAGAAGTAGGCAGTTCGGAACTGATAAATCATCTCTAAGACGCCGGTCGGGATCCAAGCTTTATTTATTTTTCTCCTTCATTATTCTGAGCACTAAAAGCAACTCCTCACACTTGCAGATGGCTGTGCACCTCAAAGCAAGATGTTGGGGAGAAGGAGTAAAGCTCCAGGGCAAGAGGCTCCTGGAGCTGCCCTGTCTTTCCTTCAGAGGGAAGCAACTCCTATCTAACCCTTGCTTTTGAGTCACTTCTGGCTTTAACAGAAGCTGGAGAGCTGAATAAGCTGTACCATTTCAAACTCGTATAAGCAGAGGAAGACAAAAATGTGATATTGAATTTCCAGTCCAAATAACCTACTTCCACTCACACAAACCACCACCATTGCCATTGTTATAGGCGGCTAAAGGTTTTGTCCCCCAAAGTATACTGTGCTGTCTTTATGTAGTTGAGAACTCTCTTGTTATAGCAATTTTGGAGTTACATCAAAGTATTATACTAATTTCAAATTTAAAAAATTATTTCCTGGACAAATTGGTTATGAATAATTCTTTGTTACATTAGGCCTATTGTAAAAATCCCCCTGGTGTTTTATCAAATAATATCCATGGACCTGAAATTTGACCAAATCATAGTGCCAAAAAAGAAAGAAAAACCTTGGAAATTATTATGATCCAAAGTCTATTTTATACCTTTGTATGCAGCTATATTCATTAACCTTGGAACTCTTTTGACTACAAATCCTCACTTAGTCACTAGAGAGTAACCCTGAAAACAAAAATCACTTCAGTCTTTCAGAATATTTGGAAAAGTAAAGAATTAGGAAGAAAAAAAAATCTCATTACTTTTTTATATGAGCTTCCTACTTATTAGCATTGGATTTTTTATTCTGGTATTATGGTGGTTTGATCCAGGTGTCCTCCACAAATGAATGTGTTCTGAATGCCCCATCTCCAGCTGATGGCACTTTGGGTATTGGAACCTTGTTGGAGCTATGTTATTGGGGGCTGGCTTATGGCTGTAATAGCCAGCTTCCCCTTGCCAATGTTTGGCACAATCTCCTACTACTGTTGTCCACCTGATGTTGGCCAGGAGTGATGTCCACCCTTTGCTCAAGCCATCATTTTCCCAGCCATCATGGACTTTCCCTTTGAGTCTGTAAGCCAGAACAAACCCATCCCACCACAAGCTGCTTTTGTTTAAGCTCTTTTCTGTGCAAGAATGGGAAGTTGACTACAACGGATATACATCATGGCATTCAAAAAAACCTAATTTTTTCTGGGAGTTTTACTAATCCTAAAGAAGTCTCTAAGACATCCAGTAAGTCTGGGCAGATAGGCTCTTCAGATTTCAACTACTTTAACTAATATTGACCTGATGCCCTAATCTCTGAATTCAGACACTTATTGTTTTCTGGTCTTAATTTTTTTTAAATATGATATAACTAAGACACAGATTTTTTAAATCCTCAAACATCCTCCAGTACTATACAGCAATGCCACTCTAGGCTTATTTCAGTTCTTAGCACAGGTGTTACCAGAGGAAGGGGGATACTGCCTGGGGTTCTGCCTTTCCGTACAGTAAGATGGTGAACACAAACTGGAACAGATGAAAGAGCCATTCAAAGGAATCTTAAGGTATAGTGGGTGTATGCTGTGTGCATCCCTGAACATATGGGGGAAGAAAGAACAGGCACTGTGGGTTGAATTTCCGGTTCGTGTTTCTCAATCTGAATGCTTGCTGATCCTGAAACATCTTTCTTTCTCACCTATTCTAGAACCTGCAGAAAAATAAACCCCACAATGTACCAATGCTCCATGCCCAGGGCAACAGCCACTATTCATGGGCCTTCAGAGGCACTTCTGACCATAAAATAATCCATTTACCCTAAATTATTTTTCCCAGCAAAGATAACCCACAGTTGACACATAAATATTTCACAGAAGCATACTTAGAGTTCTTCTCTAAGAGTTTATCAATCCTCAATATTAGATGTAAATTGGGGATATATATTCATTTTTCTGAATAACAGTTCCATAGGTTAATTATATTTCAATATATATATATGCCTATTTTTAAAAGAAACACAACTTTTTACATGTTTTTTTTCTCATTTGAAAGAGCAACTAAGAAATGATATCTCACTGGAAAATTTTAATGTCTTCTTAAAAGAAGTCAGTTCTGATTACTTAAAGGACACATGGCATCAGAAAACACCAAGAATTCAGAATTGAAGGAGTGTAGATTCCCTCAGAGCATTGCAAACTCTCCATTTTCTAAGGTATAAAACAATAAGATTGAAGTAGATGATTTCTAATATCACTTTCGGTTCTAAAAATGCCATATTCTATGAGTCAGCACTACAGTATAAACCAGGAATGTGAAGAATGAGAATCCTAATATTTTTCCTTAATCTATCCAACATATCAGCAAGTTGCTAGTTCAAATAGTGTTATTTACTTTTTAAGACTTAAAGTGTCCATCTGTAAAGGATTTTGTTAGCATTTCCCACCCAAATGGCAAAAGATAAAAAGTATAATATTTTTCAAATGCTTTAAGACAACTTGAAGAAAATGTTTCAGAGAGAAAATATCACATACATAGATTTCTTTTTTGCTAATATGAGTCCACTAATAAAATATGGCTTAACATTTAAAGCCCCACTTACAGAAATAATTTCAAAAAGAATCTTAACAGGTTTATATTCTATCCCTACAACAATAAATGTTGCAGAAAAACACAATCTAGGATTTTCAATTTTATTAATGGATAATGTGGCTAAGGGCTTAAATGAGATTGTTGTTAAAAGCACACCTGTCTCATGCATACATGACGGTGCACATTCGTCTCCCTCTGCCTCTCTCACTAAACACAACTATAAATCCGCAAACAATCCAACAGCCAGTGAAATGAGGCTGGTGGTCAGTGGCCTCTGGGATGGAGTAATACAGCATTTGGGGAGTACTCAGTAGGTGCAAAGTCTCCTAACCCTAACTCAGCCCTGACAAACTAGGTAGATTCATTCCTGTCGTGTCTTACTAGAGTCCAGTTAACAAGTGGCTTCATAGCACAGACAGAGGAAAGAGGAATCCTACCTGCAGGCCCCAGGGCCAGATGTTCTTCTTATCCCTGCAGCCAAAAAAAAATCCCCTTCCCTTTCTATTGGCACCAAGCACTCCATCCACCCTTCCCTGTGGCAGTACCAGGACTCGGTGTAAAACCCAGACACACCAGACAAAACAGGCAGACCATGAGGTCACTAGGAATTAAATTGACATTAAAACTGCAGCCCACAAAAGCAAGCCCAGGCTTGTTTGCTAAGCCTGAACCAAGTAAATATCTCACGCAACAAAAAATTCAATAGGACCTCCTAGTGTAATAGCAAATAGTTCCAAGATATGGTCACAACTTGAATGAGAAAAGTTGACATCAGTTTTTTAACTGAATCAGATATCGGAATTCCTTGACAAGGATTAAAACTCACCCATTCACAAAAGTGCTTTGAAAACACAGAAAACCTGAAAGAAAAAGCATAAGCTATAAAAATAACCAGATGCAAATTATAACTGAAGAACACAGTAAACAAAATAAGCCCCCCACTGAACAGTCTCAGTGGGTGGATGACAGAAGACAGTCAAAGAGTTTGAGGAAAGAGTTTCTCCAATCTGAAAAGCACAGGAATAAAAGCAAAATGAAACAAAACCCCGGCTGAAGGTGCATTCATAGTCCAAAAAAGAACTCACGTGGGAAACGATGAACTTCATGGAGACTGTCCAGCACTAAAAGCTCCAGCAGGAAGAATATTAAGTAAGAGGACAATCTAAAGAGCTTAGAAATTAAATACAGAAACTATTTTAAGGAGATGAAGAATAAGACTCAAAATAAAAGGACAAAAGCCTAGGAGGAAAACAGGCAGATCTAAAAGAGGAATCAAATAATACTTCAAACAATGAAAGAAGAAATACACTCAAGGGAGCAAATTAATGAAAAGACAAAGTCCCAATGAGAACAGAAATAACTGGGGAATGGCTCTAAATAGACAACCAGAACCCCTTTAAGATATTTACAATGAAAAAATAACAGATAGGTAATAGACATGAGAGTGTAAAAATGAAGGTAAACAGGTATCTGATAGGAATTTCAGAGGAAATAATCAAATACAGGCAAGATAAAATGTGGAAAGATCATGCCATGAATTCTTAATAAGAAGCTTAAGAATCCCCATCAAGGAGGCACAAGAAGCCTCAAGAAGGGACAGTGAAGACCAATTCACACATTTAGGTGCCACACAGTAAAACCAGAGAACAGCAAAAAAGAAAAAAAAAGTCCCAACAAAACCAAGAAGCCAAGTTGCCTCAGCTAGAACTGCTTCCCTAAGGAACTGTGAATCTGCAGGAGAAAGAAGCAGCAGAAAGCTCAGAAGAGATGGGTCAAGTTAAGCAAACACTGACTGTGAAAACAGTTATACAAAACTAATTATTAACAAGTGACATGAGTGGTATAAAAATACGGTACAACTATTTTTCTCCAGGATTTTGAAATATAAAGAGCAAACAGGATCATAAAATTAGAAAGGTCTTTATTAAGAAGATGAATATTTTCATTAACTTTATTTTGAAATGTGAAGTCAGGCACAGTGGTTCACACCTATCGACCCAGTATTTGAGAGGTAGAAACAGAAGGACCAAGAGTTCAAGGTCATCCTTGGTTAGCTACAGAGTTCAATGTTGACCTGGTCTACACGAGACTGGCTCAAATATATATATATATATATATATATATATATATATATATATATATATATATATATATGTGTGTGTGTGTGTGTGTGTGTGTGTGTGTGTGTGTTAAAACATTTTTAAAACCACTAAAATTAGAAATGAGATATGCAGCATTTAAATAACAGAAAACAGTCTACAGACAGACAAAGAAGAGGAAGTGTCCTCTAGTGATAAATGGTGCCACATTCCAAAAGACAAATGGATTAAAACCCATTGCCACATGGATTGTTCCAGTATGCCCACCGAGGAGGATACCCAGGGGATTGGGGATTGGGGGGGAGAGAAATGGGAATATAAGCACAATATTTACTCAATCAATGTATCTAATTTGGGGCAATAAAGATAAACAAAAAAAATAACCAGCAAAATGATTGTGTGTGTGTGGCCATAGATGGTTTTCTTGACAAGCCAACTCTGATAGTAAGTTAGTGGACAGTTTTACTAAGGAATGCCTTCTCATGGACACCTGAGGAAGAGTGTTTCCTCAAGCAGCAATGAGTGACCAGCGAGGAGATAGATGGACCTTACAAGGTTCACCAGCAGCTGGAAAGCAACAGTGATTCTCCTACAGAGTTCTCCAGAGTTACTATGTTAAGTTGTGCTACTGAACTTTATGGACCCAAGTGAATTATCATTGGATGTGAGCTGCTCTGGAAAAGGCTATGAATGACTTTGGATCAGAGGGTTCTCTGCAGCTCAACCATTCCCTGAATTTCTGACCATGGAAGGCCATCTGTTAACAACATTCCCAGAAGCTAGAGGAACAAGTCCTTCCTTGAAGAGGGATCTGGCATGTCTTCGTCCACCATATTACTGCAAAGTACCTACAAGGGGATTCAAAGGACTCCACTTGTGAGATCTACTACACCCCACACTTTCTCAAAAACGTGCTGTTGGAATTTCTTCAGGATGAACAATGTAAGAAGTTTCATGCCATAATAATAAACATTAAGTCCAAGTTACCAACCTCCAAATCTAACTCAGAGCCTCTTCATCTACTCCATGGTAGCTAACTAAAATAAGTCATACGAGATACTAAAAGCAAGTTAGAACTCCTTATTCTTTTACGTTTTGAGTGTAATTTATAAATAAGTTGAAATTATTTCCACACCTAGCAAACAAATCCATTTTTCTGCATATACACTTGTTAACTACTATCTCTAGCTGAATAAATGACTCCAAAATCATAAAGCCATATATGATTGATTACTCATCATCCCTCAAATAAAAGTAACTCCTCTTAGAAAAGCAAGCAAGCATGTCCGAGTAGATACCCTCTAGAGAAATTTAAGATAATTCATCTTTGCAAAATATGTCAACCTGGAAATAAACTGAAAAGCAAAATCAATTGAGAAAACACAAAGCGAACACATTGCAGAAAGGTTTAAACTCACAACTACATCAGAAAAATAGACAACCAATAATAAATAAATACCAGCAACAACCCAATGCATCAGCCTTTCCATGTCAACAATAGCAGACCTTTCCATACTTATTTTAGTGAGTTAGCTGCCATTCCTGTGCTTATAAAAAGAAAGGCTTAGAAGAATACAGTATATATGTTACTTGCTGGGTCCACACAGTATGGATTTGAGAAGCTGAAAGGCCAAAGTTATGCAAAGACACATACTAACATGAAGGTTTTCTCTCTTGGGATGTCAGAAGATGGTGAAGGATGCACCCTGAGAGGGAAGAGTCCTGAGAGGCAAGGAAGTGCCTGCAGACACTCAGCTACATTTTGTCTTACCTGAGGTTTGCACAGAGATGGACACTAAGCTCCATGTCTTATTTTACATGAAATTACTGGTCTTTTCCACCTTCTTGGTCAACCATTTCCAGCAAAATTTCAGGTTCCTCCTTATCTCACGCCATTTATAAAAACACTTGCTGTTCCCAATTTTTATGAAAATTATTGGTATAGTAACAGAGTTTAACCAAGGAAATGGAAAAAAAATCGTGATCTACTAAAAACGCATGGACTTTATATTATTTTTTATTTCCGTTTAAAATTTAACATGTGTTTCTTACAAAATAGCCCAGAATTTGCAACAGTCAAAAAGCTCTAAGTTTAAAAGATGTGTATGATCCAAAGAGCAGATCTAATATGTGGAATGCATGTCTGCTGAGCAGTACTATATACATGTGAAGTAAATACAATGTAATTAAAAGACTTGCTTAAAAATTACTCTCTGGTAGGGTTTGCTGATATCTATACTCACCTATAACAGCGATTCCTTCAATCAAGAGCTATTCCTCTTCCCTTCCTCTATAATTGAGTCAAAGCTGCTCTGCACGGTGGGCATGAATGTGTGAAGTATGACACATGGAAGGAAGGAAGGAAGGAAGGAAGGAAGGAAGGAAGGAAGGAAGGAAGGAAGGAAGGAAGGAAGGAAGACACCACAACAGGAAGGCAGAGGACAGTGATCAGAGGAAAAGAGGTGAACTGAGGGGCGCCCGCAGCCCCCCATGCCTGGAGCTTACGAAGGCACCCCAGATCCCTGGGATTCTCTAAAGTTCTGGGCAGAGCCTTCTTTCTGCCTAGGCTTTGCTGGGCACGCGGGAGCTCTGGCCCCCACGGCATCCACCCTCCACCCGAGGCTTCTGGAGAGGGCGAAGCTCCAGGTCCCCCGGCCCTTCCTCACGGCGACTTGCCAGCCAGGAGGTTCCCCGGAGGACACCGCGCAAAGACAGCCCGAGAGCGCCGAGGGGAAGGGACCTTCCATGGGGATGCCACCCAGGCGCGCGCGCACCGTCCCCACGCACCCGCGGGGCCGGGGCGAGGGGACCGCGCGGAGGAAGGGAGGTGGGGAATGGAGGTGGTTCCCACCTGGGCCGAGGACCCCAGGGGAGCGAGGACCGGCACCTCGGTCAGGGCCCCGCGGCCGGCGGCCATGCGCCCCAGCGGCTCCCCTGCGCCACCCGCGCGCGCTGTGCCCCGGCCACCACCTGTCAGCGGCCGCGGGCCTCGGCCCTGCGCCCGGTCCCGGTCCCGGTTCCGCTTACCTGGCCGAGCTCCCCGGCAGGCACTCCTGGCTGGCGACTGCAGACGACTTGTCCCCCGCCTGCCTCCCCGCAGCCTCCGTCCACCGCGGGAAGGATTACGCGCAGCCCCGCGCGGCTCCGAACCTCAACTCGCCGGCCCCCGCCCCCATTCATAATCCCCGCGGCCGTCTGTCACCGCGCCGCCCCCGCCCGCCCGCTCCCGCTCCCCTGCCGTCCAGAGTCCCCGAGAACGCGTCGGTGCCAGCGATGCCCGGGCTCCCAAGCCTCCCCCCACTCCCAGCGGTGGCACGCAGGCTGGATGGGACAGGGGTGATGGGCCCCCGGGAGATGGAGATGAAGATGGAGGGAGCCTGAGCCCATGGGAGCGCGGGAACCGCTGCTCTCCTGTTGCACAAAGGACTCTGAGTGACAAGCTTGCTGTTCCCAACCAAAGGGACACATCACACTCCCCCTTACAGTCCCTCCCCCCCCCCCAGGGGAAGTGGTCCCCTAGGACAGTCTGGGAGAGGGTCCCATAACTTGGGGATTTGCGTGCATGACGCAGCAACCAGGCAAGTACCTGGGATCTGGGATCTAACCTGATCCTGCTCTAAGAGATCAGATGGGTGGAGTCCTGCCACTGCAGAGTGTGTGTGTGTGTGTGTGTGTGTGTGTGTGTGTGTGTGTGTGTGTGTGTGTGTGTGTGTCCTTTTTCCTAGTTGTCCAATCCTCTTGGTCAGATCACACTGCAAAGGGATGGAATAACTTTGTATAATAAACTACTAAACCAACCAACTAGAGACCAGAAGACTTTGAAGAGATATGTTCCAATAAATATTATGGCACAATATATTATATGTTGTTCCCTGAGCATAGAGCACCTTGTCAGATGTTGGGGGTTCAGGGATCATTAGAACACAGTCTCTGTCTGCCTCATGTGAGACACACCCGTGAGAGCCCAAAACAGACATTACCAACATCAGAGCATTTAAAAGTGCCTATGTGAATTGAGTTTTATCTGTATGTAGGGGACAGTCATGGAGTTAGATCTTCTAGAACTATATATTAAGCCACGGCAAAGACTCACCAAGGAAATAGCTGTAGCTTTTATTATTTTGCTCCCATTAAACAAATCAGCTCTGCCCACACAGTATCAGGTCATACCTGCCAGCATATGCTGCTGACACTGAGGGGGAGGGAACTCCCGCTGTGCCCTGAGTCCTTAAACAAAAGTTGCTTAGATAGGGTTGGAGAGATGGCTCAACAGATAAGGCACTTGCCTCTGGTGCCCAAGGCCCTGGGTTCAATTCCCCAGGACCCACATAAGCCAGACCCACAAGGTGGTGGCCCTGGTGTTCTCTCTCTCTCTCTCTCTCTCTCTCTCTCTCTCTCTCTCTCTCTCTCTCTCCTTGAAAAATAAATAAATAAAATATTTTTTTAAAAAATTTTTTAAAGTTGCTTGGATAGAGACCACCCAGTTCTTAACAGCTGACATACTGTCAAATGTCCAGTAGCCAGTCTTTCAGGCATGTTGCTTTGCATTCTATATCATTCACCTTATCCGTTACCTTGAAATTGGGCCCATTGCCAAAATGAGTAACACTAAAGCAATGAGCCTGTGGAGGGAAGCCAACAAGCCCTGCAATGTAGTCATGCTCCAGATATAGTCTCCTTTTCTGAACTACAGTGAGAATTACTTATATTTATTAAATATGAAGATACCGTTGTCCAAAGACAGAGTGGATAGCAACTGAAAATGTGATTTAATCTAAGAAAAATAGAAGTGAGTGGCATTCTTACTTTCTCCGAATATTAGAAATTTGAAAGACATTAATGGTACTAAGTCTCTCAAGATTATTCTATCATGTTCACAAAAATAGGTCCAAACCATTCTTGTTCCACAAAGAATTAAATACACTGCAGTGTGACCATGGCATTAGCTATCTGAATATCTTGAGTACAACTTCCTAGATATTATATAATGTAACAAAGAGAACAGAGGAAACGGTTTAAATATAATTTCCATCAAATTTATGCAGAGTTATGGCAGTTACTTTCTCATTACTGGGACAAAACACTGGGACAGAAAGAGCTTATAAGAGTGTCTTCCGTGGGTTGGGTTAAGGCTTCCTTCCTATTGCCCCAATGCAGAGCAGCTGGCCCATCTTTAATGGCAGTAATTTCTCAAACAATTGCCTCTGAAATGGCTGCAGTCTCTAGCACCAGAAACCCATTCATATTTCTTGCTGTGCTAAATTTTTTCACCCTTCATACCATTCTACTCTGTATTTTCCCCCACTACACATTAGTCATATTTTTTAAATTTAACTTTGCTTAAATTCTTAAGACACAGGCAGAACACAGCCAACCTCCTTGCCAGAATACCACATGAGCTGCCTGCCTCTATCCCCATTCCTGATAAAGTCCATTTTCCCTTCCCAAACCTCATATGTTGAGCCTCCACAGTTCATACTTCTCTCTGCATTTTGGTCTTTCAGACTCTCACCAGAACGGCATATGGCATTGTCAAGCTTCTCCAGCCCAAAGTTCCAAATCCTTCCCTGTTTCTCCCACAAAATTTCAAAAGACTAAAAATCCACACGCTCAGGCTTGTCTCAGTATTGACCTCAATGCTGCTTACCAGTTTCTAGCCGTTATTTCCCCATTGCTTGGACAAAACACCTGATCAGAAGCAGCTTATGGAAGGAAAGATTCATCTTTAATTACAGTTTTGAGAAACCTTTCATCACAGCATGGAAAGTATGGCTGGATCAAGAAGCTGGCTCCCATCATCACATATCAGCATAGAGGATGTAGAGGGAGGGAGCTAGCTATAAACATAAAATGGGGCTGGACTAATAAGCCTCAAGGTCCACCCCCCCACACACACACATCTCTTTCAGCCAGGCTCCATCCCCCAAAGGTTTCCACCAGCTGTGGATAAAGTACCAGTCTTAATCACAAACACACAGCTATAGAGGACATCTTACATTCAAACCACCACAAGATTTTACCCACAAACTTTAATGGACATTCAAGATTACAAAAACTGGGCTGGAGAGGTGGCTCAATGGTTAAGGCACTTGCCTCCAGTACCTAAGGCCCTGAGTTCAATTCCCCAGGACCCACATAAGCCAGACCCACAAGGTGGTGGCCCTGGTGCACTCTCTCTCTCTCTCTCTCTCTCTCTCTCTCTCTCTATCTCTATCTCTCTGCTTAAAAATGAATAAATAAAATTTAAAAAAAAGAAAAGACATTTAAAAAAAAAAAAAGATTACAAAAACTAGTTGGGTTTGACCAGAAAGCACATAGACTACAGTCTCTGGGCTTTGCTTAATACAACAATTTGCCACAAAAGTGAAAACTTTTGGTTAGAAAACAGAGACGCTATCCTGAAGCCTCTATTTTAGGAACTTTCTCCAAAGACTGACCAGAAAAATGATCTTCTCAATAATGAATACAGAAGAAACTGCTATAGGACAGATACCAAGATATTGTAAGAAAAATCCTGAGAAGCAACCAGCAAAACTTACCAATAGATGACCATAAATTTTCCACAGAGGCAATGAAAATTTTAGCTGTGAATTTCATAGTAAATTTTTTAAAGCCTCATAACATAGCTAACACATAACATTTACCATCTCCAGGCAATGTTCTAATTGCTGCACAGGCACGAACTGAAGGATTCTCACCACAACTCTGTGAGCTAAGTATTATTATGGTTTCCATTATTTAGACGAAAACGCCAAGGCAAAGGAGCAAGGGGTGGGGAGTAGCTATGTTTAAAGCCTGTGAGCCAGTGCTCAAGATTACTGCTCCTACTCCGTACCCTGCAGGGCTTCTCTCAATGAAACATTTATCACCATATTCATGAAGCTAGCTAATCTATTAAGGGATGCCACAGAGCACAAATGAACTTGATGAACTTGATGTCACTCACAAATCATACTTGTAAGGTTGCACCTTTTCCAAAGAGTCTCACACCTTACTGCTTTAAGACAATTACAATAATGTTTTCATTATTTTCATTATTTCAACGCGTTAGTGAAATCAACCTGGCATGTACCTCCTTTAGTATATGCATGAAGTATTTATAAAGCTGTAATATTTGAGCATGGGTGTTAATATAAAGTGTAAGCGAGATTTAAAATAGTTACTAATTATTGGTCCCCTGCCCTCAAGTAAAAACCTAGCTAAGAGATAAGAAATATGAAATGAGCTGATGTAAAGAAGTAAAAGAAAGAACCAAACCATCACATAAGTGAAAACAAAATTCGAAGAAACGCAAAAGGAGGAGCACTGTGGAGAAGCAGGAGATAGTAAAGACAGACATGAGAGCTGCCAAAATTATTTTTGCTTCTCTCTCTCTCTCTCTCTCTCTCTCTCTCTCTCTCTCTCTCTCTCTCTCTCTCTCTCTCTCTCTCTCTCTCTCTTGTATATGCACATATATGCCCTTGTATGTCACACATATGCTCACTTATCAAGGCCAGAGTGGGACGAGGGGTAGCCCACTCCATCGCTTTTCTACCTACTTGTTTTTGAGCCCCAGTCTCTTTGGACTATTTCAGGAGCTGGTCCCTGCTCACCTGCAGGATTGGGGTTACATCGCATATGGCCACATTCAGTTGTTTTAAGCGAGAAATAGAGATTTGAACTCCGCTATCTCAGTCCCCTTCAGGCTCTCCTGCTCTTGCAAGAAGCATGCCTAAACACTGTGGCATTTCTCTAGCCTGAAATGTTTTATTTTTAGTTATTCGTATAAAATTAATGATGGTAGGTTAAGCAGATATCTCAGTGGTTAAAGGTACTTGCTGGGAAGTCTCTTGGTGACCAGAGTTTGATCCCCTCACCACCCATATAAAGCCAGACACAAGTAAAACCTGATATAGCACACGCATCTATAATCCTATGCAAAAGAAGGAAGAGCCAGAGAATCCAGAAGCTCACAAGCAGCAGCAGAGTGATTCTGTCTCAAGAAGGTGGGAAGAGAGGAGAAAGCCTCTGAGCTTTTCCTCTTACCTTTATATTCTCTCTTTCTTTCTATCTCTTTCTCTTTCTCTCTTTCTCTCATTCTCTCTCTGTCTCTCCTCAGACACACATACACACACATATCATACACATACATTTACATATGTGAGCAAATAGCATAAATAGAAAAAATAAATAATAATGGTAGAAGAAATACAATGCAGAACTAAAACACATATAATTGGTGTCAATTAAAAGTAACTTATTGATAAAATGAAATAATGTTTGAAACTAAATTATAAAAAGAACTTTTTCTGAAACCAAAAAGAAAGACTTGTTGAAAGCAAATATCATGTAATAGATAAAAGAACATTGATAAATTATTCAATTTTTTTGTTCAGATCCACTTTACATTTATTCTATAAATACTAAAATTGAATATAAAGGGGGAAATCCTTGAAGCTGAAAAACAACTCAATATTCTTCAAGGCAGCATTGAAAACCTAACACTAATGAAGGAAAATGGAAGACAGTCCCTAGGGGGAAAAAAAAGCATAATCCTAGGAAGGTATGGCTAGCCACGTTGTTCCCTGAATAAAAAGGTCTTTGTTTAAAAGCACTAGAAGTCAAAAAACATTCCTTACATATGAAAACATAAACCTAGGGAAGTTTTCTCAGAAGAGCTGCTGGTTAGCAGTGAAGACATATTAGGCTCCAAGAATATAAAATATGAATGTAATAGTCTTTATTAGCATGCAAAGAATCAGACTTCATTATGACATTTTTCAAATGAAATTTGTCTTTTTTTCTGGCCACCCCCCGCCATCATTCCCCATCTCCCTTTAGGCCTTTCGCCCTTCCCCTCCATAACCTTTCTGCTTTCCTGACACAGGCATCCTGCTCTCTCCCCTTGCTCAATACCCTTGGTCTCCCCTTGACATCTCCTATTTCACTGTTTACCCTTGGTATAAGCTTTGAAAGTATGGAAATGACACACCTCACAGACATTCAAAAGGGAAACAAAGACCATGATGGAACACAGAATAAGTTCACAGACTGACTCACCTACAAGTGCTAAAAGCAGTGCTCATTGAAAGCTGGAGAGCGGTCATCTGCACCAAAGATGACCCCTAAGAAATGTAACTAAAAGCATGACAGTGGATAAAATGCAGGGTAGGGAAAAGAAGAGAAAGCATGCCTTATAGCTACTATCTAAATTGAAAGGATTTTAAATCTTACATAAGGACATGATGCTAGCTACTGGAAAGCAAGTCTACACCTTAGAGCACACTTTTCTAAACACACCTGCACATACACATATATAACAAAAGAAACAGACCAAACAGTATAACAAAGAATGGAGACTATTACTTCTCAATTAGAGAGTATTTCTAAAGGATCTTTAAAAGGCATTTTAAAGAATTTAATACTCATAGCTGGAGAGATGGCCCCCAAATACATGCCAGGTGTGCATCCGCCCTGCTGGTAATCTCAGAGAGCTCAGAAAGTAGGGACAGGACAAGAAGCTGGCTAGCTGGACTAGTAGATTCTATGAGCTCTGGGTCCAAGTGAGAGACCCTGTCTCAGTAAATAAAGTTGTGAGTGTTCAAGAAAAACACCCGATGTCAACCTCTGCCTTCACATGAAAACACAAACGTGCACACCTATGAGCCCACAGGCATCCAAACATGTATATAACAGGTATATTACACAAACATACACATTCAACAAATAGAAGCTCAGTACTTTATACAAGACATATAGGAGAAAGGATCAGACCGTAGGAAA
The DNA here is from genome assembly GCA_004024765.1 of Zapus hudsonius. Lineage (NCBI taxonomy): Eukaryota > Metazoa > Chordata > Mammalia > Rodentia > Dipodidae > Zapus > Zapus hudsonius. The sequence goes on from PVHP010024981.1 coordinate 16,834, forward strand.
TAAGAGGAAGACCAAAATTGCACCCAGATAAGCCCCTTCTCCCCATACAAGAAAAAAGTAACAAAATAAAGCAGAAGTTATGACAGACAAGTTGGATTCAAAACACATAAGTACTATGTGAGACAAAATAATGTCATGCATAATACTAAAAGTAAAAATCACAGAGAAGACCTGAAGGTTATGAGTCCAATGCACATGAGCTGTGTATAACAGGGATATCATGGGAGATGATAGAAAGAGAGAGAGAAAGAGACAGAACACACCAGGAGTTACTGATCTCTCCAAACCTACTTCTGGATGGAATCAGATTTCATACCTAAAAAGGAGAGCTTACATATTCTTCCTCAGGACTAATTTAAATCACTTTTGCATCAATGTAAATTTGATCAAAATGACCATTGATATAGTTTGAACATGAACTGTAACCCCAAATGCCTCATGTATTGAAGACTTAGATACCAGCTGATGGCATTATTTGGGAAGGTTCTGGAACTTTAGGCAGGGCCTAACTGAAGGAAGTAAATTACACTTGGGGTATGTCCTTGGGATTATATATTTTCCTGGCCCTCTCTGTTTCTCCCATTGCCTCCTTTCTACCAGGATTAGCTCTGTCACTGCTCTCCACACACTGGCAAAAAAGGCACGGAGTGAAGGAACATAGACTGGAATCTGAATGTGTGAACCTGGTGAATCTTTCTTCCTATAAGTTTCTTGGTTGTGGTGAGCCAGTGACAAGCACAGCCAGCTGCCAATTGAGGAAGATAAGATGCAAAAATAAGGAATCCTATAACTTTCTGTGATCATAGTTCTGCAAACATAAAAATAAATAGAAAAGTAGAAGTATTTCTATTGGAGAATTAGAAATGAACAACTAAAAATTCCGACGAATAAAGCTGTGGAACTTCCAGAAGTGATGATAAATGAACACACTATCAGAAGTTAGTGATGTCACTTAGCGTAGTTAATGAATGAAATATCAACTCAAAATGTGAGGGGAAAACAACTACTAAAAAAGCAGATCGAAAATACAAGAAAGGAATTAAGCAAGTTAAGTGAATCTACCAATGAGTTAGGAAAGGAAAGTTATTAGAGCTAATACATAATTCCAGGAATTGGGGATGTCATTCAATCCTTCGGCACTGCCTTGTATAAACAAGGCCTGGGTTTGATCGTTAGCACCAAAAACAACAACAACAACAAAAATGAACCCAAAAGCTGCTTTTTGGAAGACAGAAATATATCAATATTTGTTGTGATGGTTTATATATAGTGTCAATTTGGTAGGACCTAGAATCACCTCAGAAAGTGACCTTTGAGCACACCTGTGAGGGATTATCCAGGTGGGGTTAACAGAGGTGGAAAGATTCACCATAACTGGACAGCATCACTCCATAGGCTGCAGCCCTAGACTTTATAAAAAGCAGAGAGATGGTTGAACACCAGTATTCATCTCCCTCTGCTCCTGGCACAGAACACCTGTGACCAGCTTCTTTGTGTTCCTACCAGCCATACCTTCCCTGCCATGATGGACTGTACCCTTGAACTATAAGACAAAATAAATGCTTCCTCTTAAAATTGCTTTTGTCAGGTATTTTGTTGAAAAAAAATGACCAATACAATTATTAAACTAATCAATCAAGAAAAAAATAATGAAGGGTTAAAACAAAGAAAAAGACAGTTAATATACTCCTAAGTACTACTTCAATCAATTTAAAATAATTTTCAGCCATTTTAAGTGTTTTTAATCCCTTAAAATTTTAACATATTTTTCCTCAATGCAATAAAATAACCACTGTCATATCAAAGTTATAGAACCTCTATTGGGAAGCCATGCTCTACTATGGGGAAAAAGCACTTTAGACACTGGGTTAAAATAACTACTTTTAGTGGGAAATAGAACTAAATAAAACTGACTTTATAAGACATGCAAAAAGAAAAAGGAAATTTCAGAAAATCCACAACTACTTACACAGTTCCAATGAATTCCCAAACTAATATAATATTTCCAAGAGAAATTTACCAAACTCTCAAAATGGATTATTCTCTAAAATATATGACTACTTTCAAAATAATGAATCCTCCAAGATATGACTGTGGTGGCTCATCTCTTGCCAGGATCTCAGCTTTCTGCCTGGGGTCGGTTGGTAGGGTTAGATGGGCCACAGCTCCCTCACTGTATCCTGAAAAATACAAACACAATCTCCATCGGAGAGTGAGATCAGTATAGGTTAACAAATATACACCATTCTGGATTACCTAGAGTCTATTTTTAGTAGCCTCCCCGTCAGTGGCTTGCATAGTGCATCTTTTCTTGGGAGCCCAAGAGTACGGATCTGGCGTATCGCCCTGAATCCCCAGTTCCAATCAAGGGTTCCCCCTCACTGATGGAACCCTGAAGAGAAGGACGGGATGAACAAGGGACCCACAGCCACAGCCATTCAATCAACACAGGATAAGCCAGTGAGACAGAAACCAACGATTTTTGACACAAAGACCCCTAAACTCACAACATTAAAGCAGCCTTAATACTCATCCACCATGACTCAGGGAACTGAGTGGGAGAGGGGGTGGAAAGATTGTGAGAGCCGTGGTGGGGGAGATTATCAGAGGCATGGCACCCCTCAGTAACTGCACACTTGGGCCAGGAGAACCTGGCTGAATACTAGGCTATCCATGGTCCCCTGCCACAAGGACTGATCCAGACTGCCCACAGAGGAGGATATCCAGCTGATTGGGGATGGGGAAGACGGGCAATGAGGAATTGGGGATAACAACTCATTGTTTGCCCATTAAATAATATAACTCATTATGGACAATAAAAAAAATGAATCCTTCCATGTCCAATTCATACAGCATGTGACATTAACAGCAAAATCTAACAAGGTTTGTACATTCATGAAATATGTCAACCGAGCTTAATTATAAATTTATTCAGGAAAATAATCAGAGAAACATCAAAAGAGTAAAAGCCATAAGATTATTTCTAGAAACAATGAAAAAAAAACTTTGAGAAATTCAGCAACCATTCCTCATTTTGAAAAATCCTCACGGTCATCTAGACACATATGAGTGCTTCCATAATAAGGTAAATAAATACATCAGTTTCAGCCCAAAATTTATATCTAAGCATAAAACATTAAAAGCATTTTCATTGGGGCAATGGCTCAATGGTTAAAGGTTCCTGCTTGTGAAGCCTGCTAGGCCAAGTTCAGTTACCCAGCACCCACATAAAGCAAGATGCACAAAGTGGTGCACGCATCTGGAGTTCATTTGCACTGAAAATGAGGGATGCAAATAAATAAACATATTTTAAAAGCATTTCCATTAATATATGACAAATAAATGTGCAGCAATATTACAATGGATTTTTAATGTTAAGTATAAAGTCCATGCAGAGGGAAGAAAATATTAATCACTCCAAATTAATGAGGTTTGTGATAATGAATTATGTGTGTCGACTTGACCTCAGCAGCTGGTTGAACACTGCTTCTGAGTGTATCCTCAAGTGTGTTTCAGAAAGAGACCAGCAGCAGCATCATGAAATGCATAGAGCAAGCAGCACAAGCCTTTGCACCATACAATCCATTAGGAGCCTAAATGAAATGAAGACCGAGGAAGGAAGAATTTTTTATCCTTTGACTATTTGAGCTGAACAATCGCTCTTCTCTTACCCTCAAACTTGGGCTTACATTGGCCTTCTAGTTCTGAGAACTTCAGATTTGACGAAAACTCACATCCTTAGTTCTCCTGGCTCTTGGGCCTTGGTACTCTGTCAGACTAGAAAAATACTGATAACTTTCTTGGGGCTCCAGCTTGCAGATGGCAGATCCTGGGGCCCTCAGACTCCAGGAGCATGTGAGTTGTTTTCTAGTAATAAATCTTTTTTATATAAAGGTTTATATATGTACATATATTCAATTGGTTTTGTTTCTCTAGAGAACTTCACTCCACAGGTAAAAGCATTGTTTGAAGAAAATTTGAGAGTCTGTAGAAAAAAATACAAGCAAATCAATTGAAAATTATTACTCTCTGATCCAGAAATCTCATTTTTAATATCTTGGGTACTAAATAAGATGAATATATTGAATATAATGAATATAATGAGTCTCCACAGTTGCCTCACAGTTAGTCAAGTCTGAAGTTCTCAGAACTAGAAGGCCAATGTAAGCCCAAGTTTGAGGGAAAGAGAAGAGCAGTGTTTCAGCTCAGTCAAAGGATAAAGAATTCTTCCTTCCTCGGCCTTCATTTCATTTAGGCTCCTAATGGATTATATGGTGCAAAGACTTGTGCTGCTTGCATTATACATTTCATGATGCTGCTGCTGGTCTCTTTCAGAAACACACTTGAGGATACACTCAGAAGCAGCGTTCAACCAGCTGTTGAGGTCAAGTTACACACATAATTCATTATCGCAAACCTCATTAATTTGGAATGTTTAATATTTTTGAAATAATACACATACACATTTACTTGTTGCAACATTATTAGAAATAACAAAAGACTGGAAGTAGCCCAAGGTTTATTAACTACAAATACAGCCATAAAACAGAATATTACTATATAGTTATGAAAATAAGGGGAAGCTTCCTGTGAACAGAGATGGGAAATTTTCTAAGATATATGATTAAGTTAAAACAGTAATTGGTTATGTTTAGGTCTGGAAGAGATAAATGTAAGAATATCTATTTATCTTAATTAGATATGAACTTTAAAAATCTCTGGGTGGATACCTAACAAACAAATGAAAGTGGTCGCTCCTGGGAATAGGATGGGGCCAGGAACACATGTGGCAAGCATCTCAGTGGAGGATTCTATTATTTTGATTTAAAACAATATTAATTATCATCTAGTTAAGCATTAACAAAAACGAAACTACAAGTCATCAGATGTAAGGTGAATTCTGTGTTCTAATCTCATACACTCACTTTGCTCTTGAGGGAAAATGTGCCACAGACCAATGCTGGTACTGAAAGTGATTTCTTTCCATGAAAAGGTCAAACTAATTTTCACATGCAAGGTATAATCATGTTAGCAGGCATGATTCATATGGCTATTTCAGGTACATAAACTTCCTTTAAAATTAATTACTCATATATTCAACTGTCAAATAGAATGACATATTCTACACTAAAGTCATGCTACATTTCCCAGTCCTGTTTGAAAGCTCTTTCATATAGACTTTAGACCAAGATGGGCTGAGGTGGAAGCATAGAGTTGAGCCTGGCTGTTTTATTAGTGAACTTGTAACATCTGCAGATTCAGATCTGCTCTTCTCAAACCTCAGCCCTTAAGTGAGAATAGAGAATGGCCCACTGATAATGTCAATTTCAGGACAACATTCGGTTCATCGCTTTGCAGGACCAGCAGCCAAAATTTAAAGTGAAGGTCATTGATGAACAAAGTTACGTTTGTTCTGGGAAACCATGGGCATGCATGGACTGACCTTTGTGGCCCAGCTTTGGAGAGAACAAGGAGGAGCAATGGCCGACTGTGGTGAAAGCATGACCTCAAGATCTTCAGATCTGCCTGTTTCACCCCCTACAGCCTTCTTCATAAATGGGCTTCAGTTCCTACTAGGTTCCCACAGTATAAATATAGATTATGACATGCAGTGTCAGAAACTCCATTGATTTCATTTATAGGGAATCCCAGGAGTGTCCTTAAAGTCAATGGTTTTCTTTACGATTATGCAGTCTCTTGGTAGAGGCTGCCAGGTTTGGAGATAGTCTTCAGTATCTGCAGTATGTGATCATTTGTAATGTTTACAATCTCTGATCCATGAAAGACTGGATGAGAAGATGAATGGAGTGCATGAATTTGAGTCATTAACTAAGTTTCTCACTAGTGAGCAGGATCAATTTACTTGATCAAAACAAAAGCCAAATAAATTTCCCTGTCATCTCATATAAATCATTATGGAATAATGTGAAGAATTCTGATCATGATTAATTAATCGATTCTAATGTCATCTGAACGCTTACATTTTCTAAGTGTGGTGCTAAGAAGTTATCACAATGCATACTTCCCAAATGACTTGAGGTAGTAAGTTCTTGTCACATCACAGCATTGTTAATCCTTGAAAAATGACAAAGCATGGGACAATGTCAATCTGTGTCATATTTATTTTCAAGTAGTTCATTGACTGTGTAGGTAAGGAAAGACAGAAATCATTCTCATTTCTGATGGTACACCAAAAACAATTAAAAATTGTATTTAATATCCAATATTATAAAAGACTTTATCCTGGGTTCATTCATTCAGAATGAATCAGTATTCATTACACCTGTACCACATTTCTAATTGCTTAGATTGCAATTTTTGATGGTGCCTACAACCATGCCAAATGCTACCAAGGTTAGACCTTGTTTCTACCTTATCCTAAACAAACTGCAAAGAACTTTTAATCGTGCATCTGGGTTCACATAACTTGACTATAGCAACTTAAAGTGTGAAGGTGCAAGAATTAAGGACCAGAATTAAGATATATAGGTCCAAGTTCAGCTATAAACTAATATATGACAAAAATAGCCTATCTTTGTGGTGACTGGGTCTTGGATTTCTAGAACTACATGATGACCCATGTAAGACACAATGGAGTGACTTCCACCTGCAAGAAAGATCTGGTCTGTGACAATCCATATGCACCCATCACCCTGTTGCTTTCTACATTAAGGATTCTTCATTAAGTACTTGGTATATACGGTCATGTTTCTAGATAAGCTCACTTAGTCAATGAATTTAGACTAAAATGAAGTGTGTCCACAAGAACACCAAGACTTAGAGGTCAAGGTGATTGAAGAGAATCCAGTAAAGCAATAAAGACCCAAAAAAAGCAGGAGAACTAAGAAACAATCATTCTAAAGCAAGAGAATAATATGTTTTAAAAAAGGAGAAAACTTGCCAATATGAAAAATCCTGATTTTGCTCAAATAACATGAAGACACATATTTATGACAATGTGGAGATAGCTGATAACAACTGACAAAAATCAAAAGTGTTGGGAGAAGCCACTGAACAAAGTGGATTAAAGAGGAAATGAGAGCCGGGGCCTGATGGCGCACACCTTTAATCCCAGCACTTGGGAGGCAGAGGTAGGAGGATCACCGTGAGTTCAAGGCCACCCTGAGACTACAGAGTGAATTCCAGGTCAGCCTGGACTAAGGCAAGACCCTACCTTGAAAAACCAAAAAAAAAAAAAGGAAATGAGGGAGAAGATAAAAAGGTGAAGCCATGACGTTGGGTAGGTCTTCTAAATACACTTCTGTAATTTCAAAGAAAGGAGATGTTTTTAAGTGGGGGGAGGGGAATTAGAGCATTTTCAGATGCTGCATGGGAATAACTCAGATGTTTGGTAATTGATGACGTAGGATCAGTATAATGACAAAGCGGTTGCAAACCTGGGCAACAGTGGAAGAATCCTTAGTTTGAAAGCAAGAACAATTTGTTGAACTAGGAGTGACTTTATGGTCTGTGGATATAACTGCAGGAAGGCAGGAAGATGTGATGATATGTTGGAGAATGTGCCTGCTTTCTCACTGAAAATGAGGGATGTGGGATCATCAGCACCAGCACAGATGAAAAGAACAGATGTGGCACTGGAGATTTGAAGAAAGAGAAAGAACTGGGCTCTCTCTCTCTCTCTCTCTCTCTCTCTCTCTCTCTCTCTCTCTCTCCTTTCTTTTAGAAAGACTCAACTAAGGGTAGATATGGAATAGATTTGTAGACAGCACAAGGATTGCTTCAAATGTACCCTAAGCACCGTCAGGATTCTGGGCATCTTTCCTCAACCACATTCAGCTACTCTGATTTAGGCTCAGAGGAGACAATATTCATTATCAGTACTCGGTTTTATTATGTCAATAGAAAAGCTGAAAGTTGTAAGTTGGTGTTGCAGTCAGCTTTCTAGTTGCTGCGCAGAAAGAACCCAAACAAAAGCGGCTTGTAGAGGAATGGGTTTATTTGGCTTACGGACTCGAGGGGAGACTCCATCCTGGCAGGGAAAACAATGGCATGAGCAGAGGGCTGGACATGACCTCTGCCACAGCACTGCAAACAGTGGCAGGAAGGTGTGCCAAACTCTGGCAAGGGGAAGCTGGCTTATAACCCCATAAGCCCGCCCCTGACAACACAGCTCCATCGAGGTTGTAAAACCCAAACTGCCATCAGCTGAGGATCGATCTATCAGAACACATTCAATTGTTTTTGGGGGACACCTGGATCAAACCATGACAGTTGGGAAGTGATTCTACACTGCAAAGAGGAACTGAATGGTGTATGGATGTAAGGGACAGCAAGCAAATCACAAAGGCAGCTTACAAAGGCAGTCTATTCTGGGGAGCAAACCTAACTTGCCAAAGTCAGTTAAAAGCAAAGGTGTTCAGAGATAATGAGCACCCTGGGATGTGGCTGATAAGCACTGGCCCGTCTGTTTATTATGCTAAAAGTGATCATCTCTTGGAGGAATGCATTGGAACCAGTCTATTAGAGTAAAATTTATATTTACAAATCACTGGGAGTGTGACTTATAGAAATAATTCCATTTTAAGCTCTTTACAAGTGTTGTCGGTAACAGTTTAGAAATTACCGACATGGAAAGACTATTAAGAGCATAATTTGCTTCTTCTACTTAATTGCCCTAGTTTACTTTCTGTGTTTTACTCAGTTTGGAGGATTTGTAACTCTTGTTCGTAGTAAAATTCTTTGCTGTCTTGGTGATTAGAGGATCTAAATGGTTGAGGGAAGAATGGGCTTATCAGTGCTTTTATGAATTTATTCTAAGATCGTTAAAAAAGATAACTCAAAACTAACCCTCAAAAGTAGAAGCAGAAGAGGGCAGGACAGAAAAAAAAAAAGAAAAGGGAGGTAGGTTTTGAAATGCTTTTCAGGTGCTTCTGATATTCTGGAGCAAATTCCTATGGAGATAAAAGTGCTTGAAGCAGAGCTGTAGAACAGATATATTAGTTGTGGGACTTAAGGAGTGTATGGATAATATAAACAACTGCAGATTTTAAAAGAAATTTTATATATTTAAGGGGCGCTGCAAACTTAGATAGCCAAGAGGGTAATGAGAAAGTTGAGATGATGTCTGGTAGGTTTAGGAATCCAGGATTATATTTTTGCCTC
>PVHP010024982.1:0-25933 GCA_004024765.1 Zapus hudsonius
ATTAAAACTCAAGCAGAAAACCTGCACAGAGGGGGCATTTCATGAATAAAGATTGAGTTTATCTAGCAATTTACCAAGGATTACAAAGAATATGTCACAAGACTTCCTAGAATCCCCTAATTTGTCAAAATTGTTTCTCCTGAATCATGGATCTTTGGAGAGTCATTCAGAGTGTACAAAATCAGCTTCCAAGTTTGTCCATTTGTTCTGTAAATGTGTTTATTGTTCCCTATCTCACTTGTTGGATGTTAACAACAAGAACAACAACAACAAAAAACCCTCTCATCTTGAGAGAATGATAATTCAGACAGAAAGAAGACCAAAATATAAAAACTATGTCATGGCTGTTGGACTGGTAGTTTTGCTGCTGAATAAATAAGTGGTTTGCGAGTCGGCCTTATAAGGCAAAGAGAATAATTCAGATTTGTACCCCACAAAATGACACATTACTAAATGTTAGCCATCTCTCTAGAATGGTGAAGCTGTAAGTGTTGGACCTGAAAATCATATGTCCATCTTTTTTCAAGACAGATTGTTCTGGAGAACATGCCAACTTTAACTTTTGGGGCTTTTTATAGGCTCTTGCTGGGCCTGTAAATGAGGTGAAAGTTTGTAGGTTTGATGACAATTAGCCAAGTACAAATGCAACTTAGAAAGAGAAAAACCATGTCCACCACCCACATTGGAGACCAAGGGAATTGGACAAATAGCTGCATGTCTGTGCTGGAAAGTAAACCCCTTGGATGTCTGATTGATTTTAGCATTGTTGGAGGAAAGAACTTGTAACATTGCTATGTGGCATGTGTACCTGAGGAGTCCCTTCCAAGAGACCACAGCTTTACCACCAGAACTTGCTATCACAATGTGTGCATGGATTATTCATGGTAAATTCTCTTCATGGCATTTCTGCCTCCAGATTCATTCCAAAGTACTTTGTATTTGAGTGAATCAAGAAAGTGGTTTACTTAATAAAGCCAATACAGGTCACAAAGGCCTAAGAGCTACACAGTGAGTCAAGTTACTATGTATACTGGGAAAAAAACTAATATTTATATATTAAATATAGCATGTTCCTAGTTGCTATGCATCCAAGTAAAAGTATTTAAGTAGTTTCTTAAAAGCTCAAAGTTGCATTTAGCCACATGCATTAGTTACTTTACTCATTTCTAAGACCTGAAACAACAATTTGAGAAAACAAAAGTTCATTTTGTCTCACAGTGCCAGGACACAGGAAGGCAAAGAAGCAGCTTGAGGCAGCTCATCACGTTGATGTGAGGTCAGGAAGCAGAGAGAACAGATGCTAGTAGAAATCAGCTTGCTTTCTATTTTTCATTTGTTCCAAGACACGAGCCTACAGAATGGAGTCACCCACAGTTTATTAGAGTGGCTGTTTCTACCTCAATCAACCCAAGCTGGAAACTCCCTGGGGGGGGGGGCTTGTCTCCTAGATAATTCTGGATCAATCAATTTTTCAAAGACATGAACTATCACCTTACAAATTTGCCTTTACAAGGGGGTCAAGAACTTCACTTTCTTTCCAAAGTCATAAGCATATTTTAATTTTTTGACAATTTTTGAAAGATTGTTTTTGAACTATGTTGTAAGATTAAAAATACATTTTTAAACATCAATTTATAATAGTGTCCCACATAAAATTGATAAGCAGATTGAAAATTGAAAGGAAATCCTTCAAAATATATTTGAGGATGTTTGAAAAATAATAATAAATGATTACTTAAATATTGAATAAACTACAAAAACTGATTAGTGCTTATGAAAAGAATATAGACTTTTAAGACATTTTTTATTTCTTCATTTGCCTGTCAATACTTACACACTGTTCCCAAAATCCAAGTTAATTATTTTACTAGAAACATACTATCAAATATGCAAATACTATTATTATTTTATTCACTTTATTAGCTCTAGCAAATTGAGTTAGCACCATACACAAGTGTCTAAGATAAGAGAATTCAGATGTCTAGAATGTGCTTGGAGAGAATTGGAAATACAGATTTAGACTGTTAGAGCCATAGCTTGTCACTGCTGTTAGTTTCCAGAATATTCCATTAAAATGGTTCCCATTGGCTTTCCCATTCAGGACCAGATTTCAGACCATTTATACACAAACCTCATTCGCACAGAAAGCTTTCTTCCAACCACAGGAAACATGAATCACCTTATATATTTTCTTATAACTAATATTCACCTTCCCTCACCAGAAAGAAAAAGCACCACAGTGGTCTTTGCTCTTCTAGCCTTAGTAGAGGAAAAGTTATTGAGCAGTGAAAAATAATTTAAATACCTTAGTAAAAGGATCTTAATATTTCTCAGTATAAGAATTAGAAAGTTTATGTTGTATAATGAACTACTGGGACCATAGTACCAGCAAGAAGTGGCAGAAAACTAAATATTTTGAATGTTTCTAAGACCAAATATTTATAGAATATTTCATTTTATTTGTTATAAAAACATAATATTAATAGTAAAGCCTCCCAATAACAGGACTAATATTACTTCTAGTGTACAGTAAAATTTGAGGTACTTATCTTTGCATTTATGCAATATAATAAGAGACCCAAAATGAATCCACTAGGTTACTATGAGTGCTAGGAGATATTTCTTGTAAATGATGAAGTTTCTAAAATTTTGTAGTAGTAAATTAAACTAAGCATCCTCATTTTAACCAAGCCAAAAATTAATTTCCTCAAACTTCAGGCTTTCTCTAAAATGAAAAGATTCACATTAGGCATCCAAGGAGTAAAAGTGCCAAAGACTGTTTTGGAATTTCTATATGAGTTATTCCATAAGCAATGCACAAGTATCCAAAATAAAATAAATACGCCATAGGCCTTGAAAACAGGCCTGTGTTGAACCAATTTTCTTTTCCATACTGTCTTGTGATTGACTTTATTCATTAGAAAATTATTTTGACAACGGAAGCCTGTACATAATTACACATAGATATCAGTTGCTTTCATATCTAGAAGCTCACAAGTATTCTTTAATAATGTGTTTCCTTTTTTAAGATGGATTAGTATGTCAAAAGGCAGTCTTATTGTACAATGACTATTTTAGGAGTATTTTATGATATGATTTTTACCACTCAAAGAAGGCTGTATTCTAACTGTGTGCAGCATGCTATGAAGTATTATAAGAAGGTAGGCAAAGCTACAGAGATGGATAACATGCACACTTTTCCCAACACAAAGAAAGTTTTAAAGATGAGGCACTCCTGACATGAACCACAGCTAGGTCTCCTAATCAATTAGAATTTCATTTTGAAACCTCAATTCTCATTAAGTGATGCCTATGCTTGACAATTTTTTGAAGAACTCTGCTGGTTCTGTAGCTTGTTAGCACACCTTTTCAAAATTAAGACATTGTCAGAGAAACACATCTGTGTTCTTTCATCTCCCCAATGTTTCCCATGGCATATGGACAAAAAGCTGAATACAGCAGTGGTGATGAGTGATTGAATGAACCCATACTTCCTGAGCACCTACTGTGTTCCAGGAACACTGTGTTCACTTTTCAATTATGTGATTTGCATCTCGGAATCACTCTACCACTAATTAACTCCTGGAAATTAAATAAAAAAGGACATCCTGTTGTTGCGAGTTTCATTCTCATCAAATTAGTGAACATCTGAATATTGCTAAATTCCACAAGAATAATAAATTCCAATTCTGGTGTTATTGCAAATGATATTATTTGATAAAGCAATCTTTGTGGAAAGAGTATGAATTAGATTAAGCTGAGGAATGCATCTGTGTACAATGAGAGCTTTAAGACGATTATAATAATTTATTGATATTGTTTCCAATCAAATGGTTGTGATGATTACTACTGGCATTTGGACATGTTCCAATGCTGTTATCTCGTAAAATTCAGTTTCCAAATCTAGTTACTATCCAGCATTTTCCCTTAATATACTATAATATGCCTCCGTCTTTCTCAGAAGTTAGGGTTTGTCCCAGTGTGAATATGATCTAAAGATCAATTTTGTTAATCTAGCCCCTTTCCCACTTTAACCGCTTAATTAAATCATCATGAAGTACACTTTTTTCCTGTGAGAATAAGATCTATTTTCTTAGTCTTTCTCCTCAACATACTAAATCTCTAGAATAGTCCCTTCTTGATATTTCCAAAGCTGTAATTTTTTTCCAAATCTATTTTCTTTCCCTTAAGGAATACCATAATGACCAATCCAATAGTTCCTCTTGGTGAGGTCAAATTGGTAACAAGACCGCCTCTTTGATTTATTACCTATTCTTCTAGCACCTCAAGCAAAAAGCTTCCTCCTTTTATTTAGCCCTTCTTCACAATACATTGCATACTTTGAAAATTACTTGTTTGGAAAAATTTTGATTTTAGATTAGCTTATTATTGTGGTAAGGGTGTTCCATGCTGAATTCTTTCTGAGTGCTACCCTCAGCGCCATGTACGCTGTGTTATAACATCCACTGTTTATTGGTACAGTGACAAGGTGAGAGAAATCCAGGGCTCACCTGAAGCCATGATTTCTCATTAAAGAAGAATGGCAGCTGCAAAATCAGATGGTAAAATAGACCAGTATTGATTAGATTAGGTTAATATTGATTAGATTGGACAAACATGCAGATGATCCCCAGGTCCATTGACCCCAACTTTGGGTCCTTTCCCAAGTTAACAATGAATTTAAAACACAGACTCAGGGAAGGTTAAATTATAAATTATGAGATTTATTTGACTGAGAGTTAGGATCCTAAAAGTAGGGAAGCCCAAGCCGGAAGAAATCCATCCCCTTCCCAGCTGGGAAAGGGAAGACAGAGAAAAGTCTTCTTCACGTATGTGGGGAAGAAGCCTTTGGGAAAAGGATAGACACACAGTGAAGCAGAAGAGCCCAACCTAAAAGATCCCCTCACCTGAGTGTTAAGAGAGAAAGGGGCTCAGAGCTTTATACTCATCCCAAAGCAAGCCACATGGGGATAGCTGTCAGGAAAAACCCAGGCCAAAAGAAACTCTCTCTGCTGGGGAGGGGAGAGGAGGCAGAGGAGAGTCCCTTCACATAGTGAAAGAGACAAGAACTTACCAAAAAAGCCAAGAAGCTAGGTCCAAGAGGCAAAAGAGAAAGGGAGAGGAAGCGAGAGAGAGAGAGAAAGCGAGGGAGAGAGAGAGAGACAGAGGCAGAGAAAGAGACAGAGAGAGATGTGCTAAGCCATTTTATGGATCAAGCACATGCCATCAGGACACACCTCATCATCAGACTCATTGCTTAAGGGAAAGAACCAATTGGTTAGTAGGTTAAAAGGCTGATCCAGGAAAAGGCAGCCCATAGGTGTGTTAAGCCAGGGAACACTTGAAGCAGGAAGCTATTGCTGAGGAATTGTTGCAACCATCTTGAATGAGACTAGGTTCTACTCCTCCTTGTACCTCTGAACAAATAAATTTTATTTTTTATTTTTTGTGAAACTCAAGGACAATTCCAATAAACCCTCAAGCTTCACCTGTATTTACATATAATGGCCAGGAACCTGAAAGGGACTGGAACTGGTTAAAATCACTTATGCATGAAACACAGAGACTCTTAAGAGCTCAGCAGTAAAGCAGACTGGCTGAGCAGGGCATTCAATGGATTGGATTGGGGGCAGGGAGGAGGGAAATGAGGGTACCAACACAAGCCTTGTTCATACACTGTTTCTATTTATTAACCATCAATTAATTAATTTTTAAAATATATAGGATTTTAGATAGACAAAGAGTGATTTCCAGGCAGGGAAATAACTCAGTGTTTAAAGGTGCTTGCTTGCAAAGCCTGTCAGCCTGAGCCTTTCAGTCCTCAGTACCCACATGAAGCCATATGCATAAAGTAGTGCATACATTTCGAGTTTGTTTGTAGAGGTAAGAGGACCTTGTGTGCCCATGTTCATATACATGCATACACACTCTCTCTCTCTTTCTCCTAAATAAATAAATAAATAAATAAATAAATAAATAAATAAATAAATATTACATGCATTACTTTGTTCTGTGTGACTGTCCAATGGGTGAACATTGTACATCAGAGGATCATGCTCCACCATCTCGAACCTGACAACCCTTGGCTCTGCAGGTATGGCCTACCAAGATCCCAAGTTTGATCCCACATTCTCAGGCCAAGTGATTGCTTCACTTTTACTCACTTCAATCAACATACTCTACATCTCAAACCATCCAGTTTCTTTATCATGTAGCCCAGAACTGTGTATCTGAAGGAAACATACTAGAGACTCACTCTCCTTTTACCATGACATGGACACCTAGTTAATAAACTCTATTTTGAAGCCTAGTCATTTTGGTACTTGGTATATTGCATAGTGGGCTAAATGGGCCTGGACCAGTGACATTTAGTTCAAGATATTTTACTTCTTAAACTTAATTTATATAAATGTAAGAAAGCTCAGAATATTAAAAAACAACACAAGTACCAGCAATAACTGCACAAAGAAATCATTACAGGAGAAAATAAGAAAGGGTCTGTCCAGTAGTTAAATTCTATCTCAATACAATGCATTCATTTTGTGTCATATATTTACAGTCTTTTTTCATATTAACTGTGTAGAAACTGCATATTTCTTCAAAGATAGTATTCCATATCCTCCCTGTTCAAAATTATAGACACAAGCTGTATATAGTTAGAAATATAGTGAGTGAGCATGAAGTAAATTTCTCATCTCATTTCATTATAATTAATTTAAATTTTCATGGCAACATGTTGCTATTGGTTACTGCACTTAACAACATAGAATGAGTTCTAACATATGAACATAATATTTAAAATTCTATATAAATCATAATTTTAGGGGAATAGATGTTTATTTTATAAAGAGGAATTCTCTGTTCTCTAACATGCTCATAAACCCCATTATTCTCATTATTACTATGTTTCTTTTAAAAAGATTAATTGTTTAAATGTATAATACTAACGATAGATTAAGTCATAACTTCTCATATCACCCATTTCAGAATATTCCGTTAACTTTGTAAAGGGGCAAAATTTCAACCATTTAGTTGGGGCAAAATTTCAACCATTTAGTTTAATGGTCATGATTGCCTAGAATTCCTAGAATTAGGCAACAATTTAGTCTGAAAAATAAAATGTATTGTGATAAGCTAATCAGAAGGATTAGTTTTATAGGTAAAGACTACAGAGAGAATGAAGACAGCAAAAACAAGAATAACGTTTCATGAAGACAGTGATAGAGAAACTGATAGGTTAATATCGGGTTTTCGTTTTTTAATAACAAACTGTTTTCATTGGTGATTGAAATTGGTCTTTCTTTGAAAATTTGGTTGTTACTTCTCTTTTCTAATATATTAAGTCAAATAACAACTCAGTTTGGAGAGGCTAGGCTTGGATGACAACATTTTTCTTTTTAGTCTCAACTCTGTGGTCAGGTGCCTACTCTAATGCAAAACAATGGCCTCCTGTACATTTTTATTCTACAACCTTGTGTCTATCACACATAAGGAAATGAAGGCTTAGAAAAGTATAATGATGGCATGTAAATTGTGAAATAGTGGATGCTGGAAATAAAGACTGGAATTTTTGTAAGGTAGAAAGAAGGGTTGGGTATTTAAGCTAGTAATATTTTAAACAACAGCACAGAAGAAAGAACATGTTGTCATTAATAATGGTTAGGAGTCAGTGAGGTTACTCACACTTCCACACTTGACAGGATGAGGCTGGAAGATTTCCATGAGTTTGCGGTCAATTTGAGGTAACATAGTGTTACAGTCAGCTCCACAGTGCTGAGATGAACCTCCAAACCAGACACAATTTATGTGAGGAAGGGATTCCATCAGTGGTGGAAGAAGCTCCAAAGATCTAAGCAGAGAAAAACAAACAGCCAGCAAAAAACAAAAGAGCAAGCATAAAACTGACAGCCAACAACACGGACCCAGGGGCTCACTGCTCTCTACACCTTTGGGCTGAAAATAAGATCTGCCCCCAAACACATGTTAGGGCTGGACCCTAGGATCTGTCCCCAGTGGCACTTCTTCTAGCTAGGTAGCTGGAGACCCAAGTTAATAAAACATCTGTGTTTATAGGGGACATACATTCAGACTACCACATTCCACCCTTGACCCCAATAGACTCATGACCATCTAACATTGCAAATTTTATTCAGTCTAAATGGTCCCCATAGTCTTTACCAACTTTAAGACTCTATCAAAGTCCTAAGACTCATCTGAGATTCAAGATTGTCTCTTAGCAGAATCCTATAAAACCAGACCAGGCTACATACTTCCAACTTATAATTGCATAAAGTAAACATTTGTATTGTAATAAGGAATAATAAAGAGACACTGGAGGAACACAAAATCAATAAACGTCAAACAGCTGAAGTTCAAGTCTGATATCCATAACCAAACTCTTGATTTTACATTTTCCATCCTTCTAGCTGTGCTGACTAGCCAGGAAAAATGGAAAATCATGGTAGCCCTTGAATAGTCCTGGTATATCCAAAACATCATGCCCTGTTTTGCATCTAAACAGCATCTCAGCAGTAATTCCTGGTACCACATGCATTGCATGACCAACATCCGTCCATTTTTCATGCTTCCGAAACCTATACCAGATTTGTAGCGACAGATGACACAGCCATTTTTAATTCAGGGGAAGACAAATCTTGACCTAGAAGAGAACATTTTTTTTTCTTTCTTCGTGTCATTTCTTTTAAAATAATGTGCATTTCTAACATTCAGCCTTCCCTGAGTGGAATTACTTCAGACATCCTTTGTATTGTTTCAATGGAAAATTCCTTGAGTTACCCTTAAAGGTGATATTGCATTAAAGTCAGCATCTTTAACAACCAGTCTCTATGCTAATAAACTTAAACTTCTTTAAATTGTTCCAACTTTAATTCTTGTATCTTTCAGTTCTTTATCTTTCACCAAGCACATCCTTCAATTACTTTCAAATTCAACCTTGGTCAAACTCTCTGTTCATGGAAAGCAGAATACAGCCCACATTTATGCCAGTATCATAGTTCTACCAATGTTCTATGTGATATTCCCCTCTCCTTTGTAAGTGCCAAAGCCAATACAAATCTCTGTGCACTTAGTATTTCAAACTCTCTCCAAAATGAACCTTAAATTCTAGTTTATCACACTGTGAGACTTCTGCAGTCACAAGTTCCAAGTTAATAAATATTCTTCCTCCAGCACACAAGTTCCAAAAGACCAAAACCCACATGATGTGATTCATCTCAGCAATAGCCCACTCTTCTGGTATCAAATTTCAGTTGTAGACAGCTCCATATTGCTAGGATAAACATTCAAATCTGACACATTTTATGGGAGGAAGGGGTTTATTTTAAGTTTACAGATTGAGGGGGTAATTCTATCAGCAGTGGAAGAAGCTACTTCCCTACATCGAAGCAGAGAGAAACAGCCAAACAGCCAGCACATTCAAAAGCAGTGAGCACAAAACCAACAACAAACAGAGGAGACTCTGCCCAGCTCACAGTGAGCTGGACCCCAGGGTCCACCTCCAACTATACATCCACTAGGCAGGTGAGTAGATACTTGTTACGTGCTTTAATAAAACATCTGAGTCTATAGGGAACACACATTTAAACTACCACACATACTGAGTTCCAAGACAGTCTGAACTCTAGGCAACAGAAAGAGACAAGAGTTCCCAGAAGGGGAAAAGACAGAGAAGGAAAGAAGAGAGAGAAGGAAAGAAAGTTAGAAGGAAAGAGAGAAGTATATGAAGGTTGGCTGATGAAGTATGCACATATTAGTCTTGGGTCAGTTCTGAGTGTTTGGGTGTCTTTTCTGGAATTTGACAACAGAAAGAAGCCCTTAGAAGTTTTAGATTAAGAATTCATATCATGCCAAGGCCAGTGAAAAGCTGAATTAGAGAATTTATAATGTGATTATGTAGTAACTAAAGAAAATTGACACAATAAGATACTTTGAATCCAGTCCTCTTATACGTCACTCACTTGATGTTCCATTGAACATGAATTTAGCACAAAGAGAAAAGATTAAATACAACATCCACCAACCAGAATCATCAGATTACCTAAACTGACAAATTAAATATACTAACACCACAGGTTTTATAGTATCAGTAACATAAAAGAGTTTTAATTTTTTAAAAAAGTATAATTTGAATTAAAATGTGAATTACAGTGGTAACAATAGCAAAATGCATTCCAGGTATTAATACATTGATAATTTCCAGAAAGTTCAAAGAGAGTCTTACTTTTGAAGCTTTCTTTTGGACTTCAAAAGTGTATGGAAGCTGAAGGTTTGGACACCTTACAAGTTCACCAGTTCAAACTTAACTACCTTCACAGGAGCTAAGGAAATCAGATAGCAGGTAATACTGTCTACTTTAAATTGAAACACACACACACACACACACACACACACACACACACACACACACACACACCAAAGAAGGGAGGAAGAAAAAGTGAGGCATTAGGAGAGCCAAAGGCCATAAGCAGAGACCAGCCCAAAGTGGGACCTCTAGAGTGAGCGCCCATGGGGAAAACTGGTGCTTAACAAGCAAACCTACCTATATGACTTGAGCATCTATGCAACCCTGACATATACAGGATTCTGCAGCTGCAAGGAAGATAAGACCAAGTTAAATCCTCCCAGGTAGACAAAGGGCCATCTCCACTGTCTGTCATTCAACCTTGGATTACCAGGCCAGCACTCACCAAGGGCAAAATGTTCTGGTACAAGGCACTTACTTGTGTTCTAGTAAGTCTTGGCCTGTGGCAGATTCATGGGCCTAAGTGCATCCCTGACACTGTGTAGGTTCTTACAGAGGAGAGTCAAGTGTGACATTGCTTAGCAACAGCCTAAGAGGCCAATGGTCTTTATTTATCCCAACCTAAAGTAACATGGTATAATAAAAGGCTTGATTTCCTGGAGATATGACAGCATACTAAGCATAATAATTAGTCCCACAACTTAGTGTCTGGCTGATGAAAGCTAATACTGGGGAGAATCTAATGGTGCAGGTGTGCCTGCAGAAAGAGGTTCAGGTCCTTCTGAAGCCACATGACCACAATGGGTCAGATATCTATCTATTCCCGCTGGGTCCTGAGCCACAAGTACTTGAGAAATAATGAAAAACCATGGCCCTAGCCTACTGTTTTCCTCATTATGACTCTCAGCTTGGGGTATGATAGAGATTAGTGACTATGGAAGGTACATGTGTAACATAGAAGAATGCACAGAGTCTATTATGATCAGAGCTGTTGAGTCTTGGCAATCTCTAATAATTCACAGTCTGGAACTGTGAATGAGGAATCTAGTCTAAACCTAACCCCAGGGGAAGGCTCTTGTAATTTTGGTGAATTTGGTACAAACCTGAACATAGACTGCCATCTAGTACTGAAACAGTGACACCAAATCAACAATAGTTTGTGTCACCTCTAAACACATGAACGGACCAGGAGGTAAGGGGTGGAAAAAATATACCCATGAAATGAAAGCAGGAGTGTCCATACTTACATAAAATGAACTTTAATTTAAAACAGTTAAAAGAAACAAAAGCGGTAATTATATAATTATAAAAAGTCAATTAAGTATTAAGAAACAAATTCTAAATATCTCAAATCCCCTCTTTGAGTACCCAAATAGTAAAGTAAATATCAGAGACCTGATATTTATTTATAATAATATTTATTTACAATAAAGTAAATATCAGAGACCCCAAAGTAGAAAGAGATCCTGATACAATAATACCTGTAGATTTCAACACCCTTCTGTCAGCAATGAACATATCACTAGGCAGAAAGTCATTGAAGTAATAAGAGAGATATCATTTTCTGTTAACCAAGTAGAGTCCCAAAGATTTACATATCATTCTATCCAACAGCAGTAGAATAATTACCTTCCTATCATCATAGCGAACATGTTCCAGGACAGATCACCCAGTAGATCACAAACCATGACTCAGAGATATTTTTACATTGTTATATTAAGAAATTTTTTCTGACCCCAATACATCAAATTAGAAATAAATAAAAAAGAAAATATTGGAAGCTATAAAATTCATAAAAATTAAACAGCTTACTTTGGAACAATCATTGGGTTAAGAAAGAAACCAAAAGAAATTTTTAAGACTTCTTCAATAGAAGTGGAAACAAAAACAAAACAATTGCCAAAACCTGTGGAATACAGCATGAGCTGTTCTAGGAGGAAATGTCTCCCTCCATCAAAGAGCAGAAATAACTGAGCACCATGACTGCCAGGGCTACTGAGTAAGACCTCATTTCAAAAGCCAATAAATCAAACAAAAAAGAAATGATTTCATACCAGTTAATAGCATATTCCAAGGAAATAGATGAGCAAGAATAAATCAAACCTCCAAATTAGTAGAAAGAAATAAGCATCAGAGGAGAAATAGTGATGTGGATCAGCAAACAAAAGGCTGGTTATTTGAAAAGATGAATAACTTACAAGAATTTTTAACTAAGGTAGAAAAATCAGAAAATAAATGAACTCAGATATGAAAGGGACATGCTTTAATGGACACCACAGAAACACAAAGGATCACTAAGGGTTATGATGAAATGATATATACCAAGAAATTTGAAAACACAGATGGTGCCAATTTCTACATACATGCACATGACCCAAATTGAATTATGAAGAACTAGAAAACCCAAAAGGGCTAATAACAAGTAACAAGACTAAACAAGCTATAAAAACGTCTCTCATCAAACAGTCAGGAAGGGATGATTTCACTATTGTGCAATTTCAAACATTTACAGAAGAACTAGTGACAGTTTTCCTTAAGTTGTTCCCAAAAGTAAATGAAGGGATTCTTCTGCAGATGTTCTACAAAGGTGGAATTATCCTGACACACAGATCAGACAACGGTAGAACAAAGTAAATAAAACTATAGGTTAATATTTTTAAGTCTTAAATATATATTTATTGTCCATAATGAGTTACATTATTCAGTGGGCAAACAATGAGTTGTTATCCCAATTCCCCAATGCCTCCCTCCCCATCCCCAATCAGCTGGATATCCTCCTCTGTGGGCCGTCTGGATCAGTCCTTGTGGCAGGGGACCCTGGATAGCCTAGTACTCAGCCCGGTCCTCCTGGCCCAAGAGTGTTGTTACTGAAGGGTGCCATGTATAGACTAATATTGTTGAAGAACACAGATGCAAAAATCCTCAACAAAACACTGGGCTTTGAATCCAACAGTGCATTAAAACGATTATTCACTAGAATCAAGTGGCCCTTCTCTAAGGAATACAAGGGCCTATAAACATGCAAATCAGTAGACATGACACACCATGTCCATAGAATGAAGACCTGAAACCTCAGGACCATCTTAATATGTACAGAGCAGGCATTTGATAAGACTTTATATAAATTGCTAACAAATTAAGCATTCAAGGACCACATGTCAAAGGCTATTTATAATAGTTGAATACCTGACATTTTACTGAATGGGAAAACACTGAATTTTTTGTGTACAATTTGGCAAAAGACAAGCTTCCCACTTCACCATTTTATTCATGATAGTAGTAAAAGTTCTACCTAACGTACTCAAACCAGAGAAATCCTGGGCATCAAATTGTAAAAGGAAAGGATAGAATGCCAATGTCAGTGGATAGATAACATGACCTCATATGTGAGCATCCCACAAAAGTACACAAAAATATGATGAATTCAGGAATGTTGCAGGATACAAAAAACAATACACAAAGCAAACAGCAGCATGACTAACATTGCTATATGCAGGCAGCAGATAGTGTAAAAAAGCAACCCTACATACAATGCCAATTAAAAATAGTGGGGCCAGTGTGAATACATTCATATGAACTGACTCGGGAAATAAAAGTTGATGCCTTTGAGAGTTGTCCACAGAACTCAGTGGGCTGTCTTGTACACTCATATGTGAGCATCCCACAACAGTACACAAAAATATGATGAATTCAGGAATGTTGCAGGATACAAAAAACAATACACAAAGCAAACAGCAGCATGACTAACATTGCTATATGCAGGCAGCAGATAGTGTAAAAAAGCAACCCTACATACAATGCCAATTAAAAATAGTGGGGCCAGTGTGAGGCAGAAGGATCAGGAGTTCGAGGTCAGCCTGGGCCTCTTTAGCAGATACTGATAATCCTAATCCCAGCTCACAGTCTAGCAGAGGAAGGGCCTTTAACCTTTCAGGTATCTCTCTAGTCCCCAAGTGATTTTTGACAGACATGCAAGAAACATGCAAAGGAGAGGTTGTTCTTTTCAGTAACAGGTGCTGGGAAAATTATTGCTAAAACAGGACTTGTAGCCCACACAGGTTGTGAACTTGTTGCCCTCCATCCTCAGACTTCTAAGGAGCTCTTGAAAATGCAATGCCAATGAAAAATATAAAAATGAGGTACCATCTTGGACAAAATCAAATTAAACTTAAAATAGATTAAATTTTCAATTCCAAATAAAAAATGAAATATAAGATCCCAGGTTACCAGCAAATTTGAAGGAAACCTGCCCATCACAAGTATTCTTTGACAGATACACTGAATACATTCATATGAACTGACTCGGGAAATAAAAGTTGATGCCTTTGAGAGTTGTCCACAGAACTCAGTGGGCTGCCTTGTACACTGGAATAGTGGTTGGAGGGTTCTTGTCAGTATTTGGAATCGGCCCTTTCCTTACTAAAATTGTAAGTAGTGATTAGTAGAATCATTACCACTGAAACATTTATTTGCTATAAGTCAGAGGAAAAGTTGGTAATCATTGCAACTGCTTAGTATTTGTTCAAATTGCAAATTCATGTACTCTCTCGCCAGCCCTCTGACTAGTAGTTTATCCCATGGATATATGAGCATGGCTTTGTTGTTTATAATACAGACACCTGGAAAACAGTTAAATTTCCACTACTCAGAGAACGGTTACCTAATTTGTATATTCAGTTGCATATGATGCCATAAAAACAGAATGATGAAGAAAAATATCTAGATTTTTAAGAATAAATCATAGAAATATATTTCAGGGTATTAAAGTAGACAAGTGCTTTTTGGCTAAGACTCTTCCAGCAAAAGCAAACAAAGTAAATGCAGATAAACAGGATCCCATTACGTTGAGAAGCTTCTCCTCAGCCAAGGAGACAATCTTCAGGGAACACAAACATCCTACCAAATGGAAGAAGATACTTTCAAACTTACCAGCTGACCAGAGTTCAAATCATTTCTCAAGGATACATGTGCTTGGCCAACAGATATGTGGAAATGATAAGCATTCCTAATCATCCAGGAAGTGAAAACCAAAACCACAGTGACATATCACTTCACCCCACAAGAACGACTATTAATACAGAGACTAAAAAGAGCAAGAGAAAAGGTAACATATGCTAACTATTGATGGAAATGGTCATTTTTGAAAATAATGTGTTTCTTTTTCCAAAATTAAAAGTGGAATTACCACGTGGGGCAGTCTTCTCACTGTGGGTAGATATGAGAAGGGAATGAAGCCATACTTGGAGGTGACATCTGTACTACCATCTTCACTGCAACACTGTACCCAATAGGCAAGTAACACGTCCAACTTTACCCATTACTGATGTGTGGAAATGGACTGCGGGAATTCCAGTACCAGAATACTATTAAGACGTGACAAAGCAAAAGCTCTATTATTTGTGGAAGCATCAATGAAACTAAAGAATTTTATCTTAAGTGAAACAAGATAGACACAGAAAGATGAATTACTTAGAGAGGATCTACTGAAAACAAATTATTTCACAGAATTTGAGAGTGAAACGGTGGTGATCAGAGGCTCGGGAACTGTAGTGGTGTGATTTAGGTGTGTTCCATACACTTATGTGTTCTGAATGCTGGATCCCCAGCTGGTGGCAATTTTGGAATTGGAATCTTGGTGGAGGGGTGTGTTGGGATTGCCAGTGTTTGGCACACTCTCCTGTGGCTGTCACCTTCTGTTTCAAAGGTAATGTCCAGCCTCTGCTCATGCTATCGTCTTCCAAGCCATAATGGGGGTTCCCTTCAAGTCTGTAAGCCAAAATAAACCCTTTTCTCCTACAAACTACTTCCGGGTGGATGTTTGTCACAGCAAGGAGGAGCTGACTGGAAAGGAGGGCTGCAGGCAGCAGAGTGAAGAGGAAATGCTATTCAATTGGTATTGAGTAACACCTTAATAAGAAGTGATTCTGTGAAATTTAACAGTAGGGTGTTTATAGATAATAATAATGTACCGTTCTTCTTAAAACAGAAGATAGGATTTTGTAAATTTTGATACAAATATGATGTTTGTGGAAATAAATGTGCTTAACCTAATTTAACCATAATATAATGCATATAATAAGACATAACATGGACTCCATTAATATACACATTTCTGGTATTTTATATTTTAGTAAAATATATTTAAAAGGAAATATACAAAATATTTTATAGTTCACCTAATCTTAACAATAAAAATCTTTAGAGCCCTAGAAAAAACACTTTCAAGATATTAAAAAGGACAGATAAAAATTGAATGATGACTACTTACTTAGTCTTAATATTCAATATCTCTCAATTAAATTATGCATCAAGTGACTGTCAGTCAAACTAAACATGAATTTTTATTAAAACTTTGATAAATGTGTATGAGTGAATAAAAGTCCAAAATTAACCAAGGCAATTTAAAGAAAATATACCCGTTAAAAGGCTTGCCAAATAAACACAAGACTTCTTATAAAACCATAAGCAATTAAGATGTTGAGAATGCATGTAGAGAAATACAAATCCTCCAGCTGAGTAAATGAGGACCTTGACACAAGCCAAAGTGTATTTGGAAATAACAAAATGACAGAATGGTCCAGCACACTGAAGGGGGTTGTGGTGATGCTGAGTTTAAGGATGGAGGAGGACTGAATTTCCATTGCAGTCCTACACAACTTAGATATTGTTGATAGAAAAGGCTAACTATAAATCCCACCAAAGAATTCATGGAGCCAATCTATCTGGGTGTGATGGTGCATGCCCCTCATCTGTGAATTTAAGAGGTTGAGGCAGGAGAGCAGCGTGTTTGAGGCCAGCCTGAGTTACACGTGAGTGTCTGGCTCAAAAATAAAATGGGAAAAATAATAAGACTTCTGAAATCTTAACTTAGGGAAAGACATGTTGAAAGTTAAGAAAAGCAATAAAAATTACATATGGATCTAAAATATTTCTACTTCTTTAAAGTAACAGTTTAACCAAGGACACAGTACATTCAAAAATTTAGATAAGATAATTGAAATGCATGTAATCAACAAAGGACTCATGTGCAGGCTATATAAAGAACTCCTCTAATTTAGAAGAAAAATATGACTCAATAAAGAAATAGGCAAATGTTACCAACTGGCACAAATGGAAGACACATAGCTACGTGGACGTGCAGAATGAGAGGCCATATAAGAGCATGTGCCATTCCAAGTCAAAATTCAAGGCCAACCAACAACAAGATACCATCTTGCATGCATGGATGAAATTTTAACAAAAACGTGTGAAAAAGCATATTCATCAAGTAGTAGGCCTCATTCTAGAGGAAGTGCCTATAATAGGCGCCACTCTGTAGAAAGACTTGACTTTATACAGTGGCCTGCTTGCCAACAATTCCACTCATCACCCTCTACCAAAGAAAAGGTTATGTCATGGCAGAGAAGACTGCTCATGTCATGCAGTATTTCGTAAGAGCTTATGTGGGGCATGTTAAGAATGTGCTTTGATGTATACTGAAGGTGTTTGTGATTGTGGGGACATATGCTAGTCTATTATTTCATGGATAAGGCGCATGCCTATCCATCCCCTTTAGATACTGTCCAGCTCCTGGGTAATTGAAAAGCTACACTTTCTGGAGCTGTCAAGCTACTACTTTTGCTACCTTTATTACCTTTGACTCAACATTCAAATAAAAAAGAAAGAATGGGGTGATGCTAAGGCCAGTTATTCCAGAAAGGTGTCCACATGAAGGAAAGGAAATGGGCTAACAGATTAGGAAGAAAGAAAGTAGTTCTGTGCTAAGAGAAATGACTTCCAGAGGTTTCAGAGAAGCAAGTCAGTACTTTCACCTTTAGCTACTTACTGTTCAACTAAAGTTCAAGGTTTGCTCCATGGGGGCAAAGGAGGAACAAGGAGAGGCAAACAGAAAGTAAATGGAGAATGGGATCTGCTAGAGGGGCTTCTTCAGAATACAAGGAGTCAACAAGCACGGACAAACATAGTGCTTCCCCTTGAGACCTTCTAGAAGAAGGCAAGCCAGAGGACTGCAGTCTGTTGCTCTTGTTCTTGACATACTTTATGAAAGAAAACACTATGTCCTGATGGTGATGAGCTTGAAACCTATAATTTCATAGAACTTTATATTCTAAAAAGACACAGTGATGCACCCTTAATAAACCCCAATAATGTGATCTAACTCATTTCTGAATATTACTTAGATACCTGGAATGAGAAATACATAGTTAAAGGTTTTGTGTCAGAGACTATAAAATTATATATGGTAAATAGATAAACTATTCAAGGGCTGTGACAAAAATTTGTCTTATTTTAGGGACCATGTGGGTCACTCTGATCAACAGCTCATTGTGGTAGGTAACTAACTACATACTGAGTCAGGGAGCCAAAGGTCAGTGTCCTTTGTACCATAAATAGGCTTCCATCCCCCCTTTGGGCCCTATCTACCTTCAGAACTTTTGGTACAGAAGATAGGATTTTATGGAGTCATATTATTGTTAGCTTAGGTTTGTGTACATCTCCCCCCTCTGTTACTTCCACACCTGCCCCCATTTCCTTCTGTCTCCTTTGCCTTTCACCTGAGTCACTAGTCATATTTACTTATAGTTTGGATTAACCTTATTAGGGGCCACAGATAAGAGAGATTATGCAACGCTTATCTCTCTTTTCTTGTGTGAGTTCACTGAGTATGATCTGTTCCAAATCCATCCATTTTTCTTTGAATTTCGTTATGTCATTTCCCCTAATTGCTGAGTAGAATTCCATGGTGTATATGTACCACATTTTTGATATCCAATCATCTAGTGATGGGTCTAAAACTAGACAAATTTTTGTCCCAGCCCTTGAATACCCACCTAGGTGAAAGATAAGACCCTATTGCTGAAGATTCCACAGACTGATATCACACAACACTGAGAGACCCTGCAGAATCCAGAAATGAAATCAGCTCCCAGAAGGGCAGCCTGGGTAATGCTTGAAGGTATTGCATGAGTTTCCAGGGGAACCAGACAAACGATATTCTGAGAGAGCAGGAGGCATCTTCAAGCTACACCTACCAATGGCTTGAGAGTGCAGAACACACTGCTATATGGCACAGACAAGCAAGTCAAGAAGTGCCCATCTGTCCAATAGTGGCACCCAATTTAGGTGGGTAATCAACAGCTCGCTAATTGGATTTGAGATCAGCTCAAAGGCAGGGAACCCCTGACTGATAAGGGGACCACAGGCAACCTTGAATGGGGACCAAGAATCCCATCTACGCTGGGAAGTCATCACTAACCATAGGTCCTCAGAAAGGCTACACAGCCAAATGCTCACCATTGTCTCAATTCACCAATAATAATCTCACTCTCCGCTAATAATCTCACTGTCCGCTGGAGACTCTGCTTGTATTTTTCAGAAAGCAAGAAGAACCGGGGACAACCAAATCCATGAAAGGGACCTGATTTGACAGGGGACACCCAAGCAGGAGATGATTCACCTCAAACTCACCATCTACAGCTCTAATGCAACCTCTAAGGAACTGAGAGCTATTCCCACAGCAAGGCAGATAACCTAGAGAAGAGCAATGGAGAGAGGCACCAAGATTGCCAAATAATGTCCAAAATACAAATTTACAGACTCTTAAAAACCTAATAGCTATGCAAAATTTAAACTCACCCACTGTGACTCAGGGACATTTGCGGAAGAGGGGGTGGAAAAAATGTAAGAGTCATGGGGGGGGAGAATAACTAATGCATAAGAGGGAATGTCATCATGGATTCAATGGCTTTACCTAAGAACCTATGATACTGAGCATATGGTTGTGTATATATATATATATATATATATATATATATATATATATATATATATATATAATTCTAAGCCAATAAATACGTCAAAAATAGATTAACTAAAAATTTCAACCGATAAATGATGAAAAATCTAAACTTTTCAATAGGCTCTGAACCTATGTAGAACACAGACTGCTTCCCTTAGAACTTAGGTGTGTTATATCATTTCATTGGCATCCATTTCTCAGAAGAGAACTAAGAATGTCTTACTCATAACCTACAAAATATACAATTCACTAGCTAAATTTGGTATTCAAAGCAAGGGGAATCTGGCTTCGTGGTTAAGATTGCCAGTTGCCTAAGTAGGAGGGCCTGCAAGGACCTTGGTCACTGGAGTTCAACTACCCAGAACCCATGGAAAAAGCTGGACAAAGTCTTGCACGTCTGTCAGGTTGCACTGTGAGGGACGGGGCTATGTCAGAAAATCCCTGGAGCTTACTGATCTAAAATGATAGGTCCAGGAGGAGGAAGAGGCTCTCTCTCAAGGAAGTACACACACACACACACACACACACACACACACACACACACACACACACACACACATGTACCCATAGACACATGTCCATGCAGGAAAAAAAATGCAGAAAGCTGAAACTTTCAGAAGTCTGCAACTCAGTGTTTCAGAACTTTGTCATATAGCAGTTTTCATTCTGTACATGTGTTAGAATTCCAGCAGTTATGGGTCTGCTTTGTGGACATTATGCTGTCTTGAGCAAGTCTGTGTCTTCAATTATTGGTATTCTGATTCCTCATGATATATTGCCATTAGTATATTATTATTAATTTAATTTTATAAGTTTTTAATGAGGCTTACAAACAATCATATGATGTCTTTCATTTTTATCACTTTCATCATGTTGCTTCTCAGCAAACATATGCTAAGGCATATAATAAATACACTTCAGTTCAAAACCGAAGTATCCCATATATAATTTTTGGGAAAGGTATACATGAAATATTTTCTTGCTTCCACAAACCTTTGGATGCTGACACTGCCCTGAATATCCTATTCAGGATAACGCTCAGTCTTACAATATCTTTCAATATATTCTTAAGGTAATTATGATGAAAATACTGGGCTATGTTTATTTGTAGACTTAATTTATATACATACTCTGCATCTAACCATGCATTCTTTCCTCATCAGCCTATAAAAGGAAATACCTATATGTTTCTAGGATCACTTTCACCACAATGTATTTATTCTTCTCTTGTTCTTGGCTATCTATAAATTTGGTTTTCATGGAAAAGCTTTGATTCTTTGATTCTAGGAAAGAAATGATAAAGAACTTTGAATCCTAGATACCATAGTACAAGATGGGTTATATTTCAGAAAAAGGCCTAAATTAAAACTGCTTTATTGATAACATATAAAAATAGTTCATGGACACAGTAGGTGATAGTTATCCAGTTTAATGCCAATAATTCACACAGCATGTCTCATTATTACTAAATTAATTTTATACTTGAAGGACTAATATTCATAATCCCTTGCAGCCTTAAATTTAATTATCCAGGAAAACTGTAGATTTGGGTGGGTTTGTGTGGTTAGTATGTATGTGGTTAATGAACATAGTGGTTTAATTTTATCTATAGAAATTAGTAATAATAATTGAATATATAATCCTTATTGGCCTTTTGTAAATTGTTGACACATTCTAATTTTATTCTGCATGTACATCCATAGTGTCAAAGGTGGAGTTGTTTTACCAAAAAATAAAGATCTTTATAATGAACACATGAAATGATTCCTTGTTTTATTGTATATGAAAGCCGCAGATCTACTTATGCTCAGTGTGGCAGAAGTGATTTGCATGTACATTTGTTGACAAAATGAGTAATGGAATATGGTAAGTAATCCAGGCTAGTTTCAATTGTCAAAGGAAAATAAGAGAAACTAAGGTTGAGTATCCCACAGAGAAGTACATTTCTCCCCTGGTGTGTTTGGCAAATTAATTCTAATTTGCTTCATTAAAACCCCCAGTTGCACTGCTTCTCAAAGTCTGGTGTGTCTAAGAATTACCTAGAGAGCTCGTTAAGTCAGCTTCCCGAAATTTAAGTCAACCCCAGAAATTTTCATAAGGTCTTGGGTGTTTCCCCAATGTTGCATTTCTAATGAGTTACAAGCTTCTGCACCTGCTGTTCTTAATGGCTAAGGAACACATACAGTAGCATTTAAGTCCCCCGATAGTCAGCTGTCCTAAAATGTACATTATATACCCGAGTCCCGAGTGTTGGCCAGGCAGGGCTGTATGGATCTCATTGCTTTTTCCTGTGTAACTCGAAATAGACGATTTTTTATAGCGACACATAAACAGCTAGGACCTGAAAGAAAGTAGCTCAGGTCTCAGTCAAGAACGTAAGCTTTTTTACCAACATGCTTTCTTTGTATGTCATTAAGTATTTGATAACTTCTGTAGCTATCTTCCCATGCAGTATGGCACATATTTTCTATAATGTTATGGTCATAAGTAGAAAGTCTGATTAGTTTGCCTAGATTTTAGAGTTGATTTGGTAATTGTTGCACTTTTGAGATTTGAACAATTATATTCATACAGGGAAAAAAAATCTACGCATTAAACAATGGTCCTGAAATATGTTTCATATATTTCCTGGAAAATGGTCATCTTCCCCAATTCTTATTCAAGGAGGGCATTGTCCTAAGTGCTGAGGACAGAAGGAAAGAGCGCCACCTACTGAATCAGAGCGGTACTAGCTGCAGCACTGCACAGCCTGGACGCCCTAAAATCACTTTCACAATGAGCAAAATTGGGATCCAATCTGTCCATTCAATGTTAAGACAAAATAATCATAGGCTAAACCAATTACATGCAGGAACTTCAAAAACTCTAAGTTGTTCATTTGTTTAAGTAATTAGTATGTAGTTATGACAATTTCACAGGGACATTGGGATGTTGAAGCCAAGGCTAGAGAAAAATTACGGTTGAATTCTTCTAAAGTTGAAGAAGAAGCATGCCAGGAAAAGGTATCATAATAAAAATAAATTTCATATGCTTTAGATTTTACTTGTTTATATTAGTTGTACAAAGGAAAAGGTTTCATTATGATATTTACACACACACACACACACACACACACACACACACACACCAAAAAATGTGCGAGTTCAATAAATAAAAACTCAATACATGTTAGTTTCTGCTGATATTTACTGGATATCTTTTGAAATCTAGTTAACATAATCTCATGTGT
The DNA here is from genome assembly GCA_004024765.1 of Zapus hudsonius. Taxonomy (NCBI): domain Eukaryota; kingdom Metazoa; phylum Chordata; class Mammalia; order Rodentia; family Dipodidae; genus Zapus; species Zapus hudsonius. The sequence continues at coordinate 23,290 of PVHP010024982.1, forward strand.
GAGTTTAATAATTAAGCACTCAATACATGTAAGTTTGTGCTAGCACTTGCTGGATGTCTTTTAATACTTAGGTAACATAACCTGAGCGAACCCTTAAGGACATACAAGTAACAGAACCAAAAGGCAATCTCAGATCTCATTCAACTTTGAAAATAAGATAACAGTTTTTCAAGCTTTTCTCCATGATTTTTTTCATAGTCAGTAAGTTACTAACCCAAAAATGCAATGATCTTTAGTACAAGCTTTGGTAATATACTGTCAATCAAAGTGGGTCTCCTATAAATCTTTTAATATGTTTAAGTAGTCAAGAATTAACACGTCTTACCTAAGGCATGTTATTCCCCCCATCCCAGAAACTGACTGATGCATTAATAACCCATGGTAAATACCAACAATACAACTGAGGAGGACCCTCAGTGGAACAGAGTGGGGAAGGGGAGATAATGCCACAAAGGGAATGGGGATATATGATTCATTCATACAGTAAAGATCATAATAATCTTTTAAAAAATTAACTTCTTAAGAATCTAAAATATTTTCTTCTGAAACACCTCTTCAGAGTGTTCTTTGCAATCAAACACCAGAGTCAAACTGGCTGAACAAAATATTTTCTGCTCTGATTTTCTTATTTGCTTTGTGAGAGTATGTCTGGTTTTAAGCTGTTATAGTACATAATATCTTAACATATTAAATGATCCTATTTACAGGTTAAAATTAATTCGATAAATTATAGGACTGCTTGACTCTATCATAAATAATAATTTCCCAGAATGAAGTAATTCTAAAATGAAGTTTTAGACAATATAATTGTGATCTATCCACAATCCAGGTGCTTTCTGAAAATCCCTGATTAAGAGATGAAATTTACATCAATTATGTTATTTGTGTATTTCACAGACATCAGGTGAACTGGTGATTCCTGAGACTTCTTCACATTCTTTTTCACAGATTTCACATGCATTCATTTGTTACTATACCTAGAGACTATTATCCACTTGTGACATAACAACTCCAGTTGGCTAGCTACCATTTGACAGGCTCCTTGTAGTCAAAAGTCACGTTCTGTAGGCAGATAGCTATGACAGTGCTATACTCGATGATGTAAATTTACACTAAAGGTCTCTGGAGTGATATTTTTGGGTTGTACGGATAACTGATAGAATTCAACATGAGTTACATGTCTGTGGAGATTTTCTCACTCTTCTTTATACCATGGTATAGAAGTATAATAGGCTTGATATTCTGAGCAGTTGAGAGAAAGGCTTTAGGCTGAGGTTTACTTGCAATAATGAAAGATTTTGGTTTCCTTGATGATCAGATGATGGAACAACCTCTACCAAATCAGAAGATTTTTTGAGAGCATATCATGCCAGCCACTTTGGGGTCCCTAAAAGGACGGAAAGCTAAGACTCACTGACCTTGTTGGAAAATGGATGGCTAGTTTTGTACTGGTTATAAAAAATTTAGACTAATTCCATTATTCCATGCCAATGGAGTTGAGGTAGTATGGCTATTGTATGTTTCTCTCTCTTATGTCAATAAGCTACAAAGTACAGATGTTCACCCATGAGAACCCATCACCTATGACTTATCAAATTGGATAAGTTCTTGAAGCGACATATACCACCCAGTAAAAAGCCAGGTGTGGTGGCACACGTGTAAACCCAGTGCTGGGGAGGCAGAGACAGCTCATTTGGGCCTGCTGAGAGGCCGTTTCAAAATATCACCCAAGGCATGACATCAAGGTTGCCCTCTCCCCTACACATTACATGAGTGTGTTCATATAAATAATCACAATAAAACAACAGGATCACCGTCACATAAATACCTACTTTGGTGCTGTTAATAATTTCAAAATGGTCACTAAGGAAGTCAAATATTTAGTATAAAAAAGTTATCACTTTTCATTTATGTGTAGCTTGTCCCTGCAACTGTCATTTTATGGTTGTTTAGCAGGAGGAAAACGAATATTACTGATTAAAATACATTGCTCTCAGGATACCCTTGCCTCGCAGATTAAACTTTGTTAAATGTAGAAGTGTTTGTTTTTAATTAGGATGTTCTGTGTGTCTAGTGGTGCAGATCCTTTCTGTGAAGGTCATGGGAAATAATGTAACAAAGACATGTCTGAAACACTGAGGTGTGTTAATTCCCTTCATAGAAGTCTTTGGCTTAATACTTAAAATGTTGTTCTATAAAGATATTGTTATATTTACTATTTTATTCCAAAAGGTTTTTAACCCTCCTCATATGTCTATGGGATATTGTAATAAGGCAGATTATGCAAAAAAGTCTATAAACTCAGCAGAGTAAATGAAACATTTTTCATTCTGTTATTCCAAAACCAGGAGTCTATATATAGTTTCTCAGTTTATCTTTTCCCATACTTCCTGACTATATGCCAAATATAAATTAGAATTTTATTTTAAAATTTTTATTAAAAATTCAATTTTGTTAAAAATTGAAAATACTCAAGAGCCAGGTGTGGTAGTGCATGCCTTTAATCCCAACACTTGAGAGTCAGAGATGGGAGGATCACCATGAGTTCAATGCCACTGTAAGGCTACATAGTGAATTCCAAATCAGCCTGGGAAAGAGCGAGACCCTACCTCAAAAAAACAAAAATCAAAAACAAACAAACAAA
>PVHP010024983.1:0-25957 GCA_004024765.1 Zapus hudsonius
ATTATTAGTTCATGGGCTATTTAAAAACAGGAGGGAGACTTGACCATAAGTAGTAGTTTGCTGACTAAATCTTGAGATTGTCAACTCTAACCAGACAGGTATTGTCATTTGGTCCTGGAGATTAAACCCATCAAGTATGGAAAAATTATATTAATTTTGGTGGCAAGACATGATAGAATACAACTGCTGTTGGTGAACCTCTTTTTTAAATTAGGGAAGTGTATTTTTATTACTGTGACAAAATACCTGACAAAAGCAACTTAAGGAGAAAGAGTTTATTTTGGCTTGTAGCTTGAGGGGATACAGCCCATCATGGTGGGGAAGGCATGGCACCTGGGGCATGCATCAACTGATCACATGATGTCTGACCTGATATCAGGAAACAAGGGGGGGAGGGAGAAAGAGAGGGAGGGAGGGAACAGAGAGAGTTGAAGACTGGTGCTGAACTCGTTTTCTCTTTTTTATGCAGCTCAGGACCCCCAACCCATGGAATTGTGCCACCACGTTTAGGGTTGGTAATTAACATAATCTAGAAAGTCTTTCACAGATGTGCCCAGAGATTTGTTTCCCTGGTGATTCTAAATTCTGTCAAGTTGATAAGTGAGATTAACCATTACAGGAAGTTTTACCATTTGTCATCATCCAGAAATAAATATAAAACATAGGTACTACTTTTGGTCTTTATGAAGTGTTTGTGACTGGCAGAAAAAATAAACTACCCAAATAACCTTAAAAAAGTATGAGTGTGCAAGGCCTGCCTGGATGGTACAGTAAGAACAGTGTGTATTTTGTATTTTGGCCTGCTAGCCATGAGTGACACTTCTTACCCAGGATTTAACAGGCATGTACATGTGCCATTGGAGGAAGCCCGTCAACATAGGCATAGTGCTGACTGACTGAGACTCCAAATTGGACCCAGGAATCCATAGTAGACAGCTCAAGTAAGAAGAGTCTTTGAAGAAGCCACCTGGAAGTCTGTTAAGGAGAATCGTTTGAAGAGTCTAGAGTTTATCAGGCAGTCTCTTGCTTCATGATTCTGATGCATGAAACTAAAATTTAAAAAAAGCTTACAAATTGTATGGGTGTTTGGCAGCAAAAGATGCTTTTACTCTTTCTAAAGTAATGATTTATTTCATGGAACTGTCTATTTTAGCCAAGAACACATCTGTGACATCAGTTATTAAGGGCACTCAACTTTTTCTTAGGGGAAATCACTACTTTTTAAAGTTTACCTTTTTGTCAGATGGGTGCCTCTGTAGGACTTAACCCTCAGAAAATAGGCTGCTACTCCTCTTTGATAACGGGACCTTTACTGTTATAATTGTTGTTGTTTAAAACTCTGTGAAAGCAATAATCCCGAGTCATGAGATGTAGATGCCTTGCTGTTGAACTTGCATGCATTTTTTAAGTGCCTTTGTCCTACACTTTCGGAAGATAATAACTTTGCTCTCCAGGAGCTTCAGGCAGAAAAACCGGAGATTAGATAAGCCTGACCCAGACTCATAGTGAGGTAGTCTGCAGATGGCAGGAAGCCTCCCTCCATTGATTCTAGAGGTTGGAAGACTATGCAGAGACAACTCCATAAATGGAATAGCCCACCATAGCTGCTGAGTGCAGGGAAGTGACTCCCACACAGGTGACTTTGTGCAGATGGTCTTAGACAGCTGCTAGAAGAGAAAGATGTGCCTCAAAGGAACAAAAAGACAAAAAGTTTTAGTATTCCCCTTCTATACTGGTTGAACCCTGATTTGTGTGTTCATGTGTGCATGTGAGCATGAGTACATGCGAAGCAGGTAGGTACACATGCCCATGTGTGCACATGCATGTAGAGGTAAGAGGATAAATCTATTGTGCTATTCTTTAGCTGCTGTCCACCTTTAAAAAATATATTTTAAAATATTTTCCCCAGATGGGTTGGCTCACTGGTCTGGAATTTGCCAACTAGGCTAGACTTACTGGAACATTCTAGAACTCCAGGCCTCTGCCTGTCTCCACCTCCCCATTGCCGGGATTACAAATATGTACAACCATAATCAACTTCTTTTCCATGTGAGTTCTGGGACTTGAACTAAGGTCCTTATGCTTATAAGGGAAGCACTTTACCAATTGAGCTAGCTCACCAGCCTCTGAGCCTTGATTTTGAGGAGCCTCTCCTCATTTCTGGGATGGAGAATCTTCCCACACACAGGCAGGAGAGAAGTGAAAGCAAGGTGGTGTGGTGACCCATCGGGAAAGATCTCTCTCCTAAAGGGGTGGGGACATAGTCTCATGACAAGTAAACTGCAGTTGGCAGGAAAGAGCCTCTCTGGAAAATAGACCAGAGCTCAGGGTGAGAGCTAGGCATCATTTTTGTTTGTTTGCTCGAGGTAGGATCTCATTCTAGCCCAGAATAACCTGTAATTTACTCTGTAATCCTAGGCTGGCCTTGAACTCATAGTGATCCTCCTACTCTGCCTCCTGAGTACTAGAGCCAGGCATCTTTTTTTTTTTTTTTTTTTTTTTTTTTTTTTTTTTTTTTCCCTTTGAGGTAGGGTCTATCTCTAGCCCAGGCTCACTTGGAATACCTGGAATTCATTATGTAGTCTCAGGGTGGCCTTGAACTCATGGTGATCCTCTTATCTCTGCCTTCTGAGTGCTGGTATTAAATGTGTGCACCACCATGTCCCAGCCAAGCCAGGCATCTTTAAAGGTGGGTGGCATGTTAGCTGCAGCTTTATCAGAACAGAACTATGAACTCAGGATTTTGTGATGTAGAGGAATAAAATCAGAACAGCAATAGCAAAACAAACAAAAATAATGCCTTGATAAGGACTCAGCTTAATTGAGTTTGGGAGCCTTGGATTGAGGTTTTGCCCTCAGAATCCCCAGAGGTGCAGGGGGTAGCTGTAGACTGTGTGGAGTGGTCTGTGTGGGGCAACTTTTTGTTAGGGAGGTCAGGATCCTTTGTCCACAGAGGTTGTCAGGCTTATTTGTGAGACTTTAATGCTTCTTTTGTCAATTAAAGAAATTGCCCAAATAATTTGTCCTCTTAGAAAATGGATGCATGAAATACACGAAGAATAACAGTAAGTGGGTTTTGTATGTGTGATGGGTAATCAGTATGGTAACTAATATGTTCTTAAATAAGCTGATCATTTTGGAAGTCAGTGGGCTTTCATGTATGTTAATTACTGAGCTTATCAGCAAACTGAAGATAGGTCCTTGGCATGAGAAAAGCAATGGGGACTAATTCAGTCCCATCAGTGGAAGTGTGTGTTCCTTGTCAGTGAGCATAAGGACATTGAAGAAGTTCACATGCTAAGGCATTAAGTGGCTCAAGAACTTAAATCTTGATGCACTCTAACAGTGAACTTTCTCGAGTTTTTGTTTAAATAAGTGTTGATCTGACTCATATCATGCTGAGGGTTTTGTTTGTGCTTCAGCTTCTAAATATTTCAACTGTGTCTCTATCTCCTTTTGTCTGGATTCCTGCTACCATTTAGGTGTTTCCTCTCTATGGCCCTTATTTTCTGATGTGTGTTCTCTTTCCATATACACTGTCATGTTGAGGAAGACCACCTGTGGCTTATAATGTCAGGGAAACCATGACTTCACCATTCATATGGCAGATGCCGGGTAAACACTTGCTTTATATAACTCATTTGATCTATAGTTGCCAGATTCTAAAATTGTCACTGCTTTGGTTTCTCAGTGAAACTTGGAGTCAGTGATAGTCAAACATGCCAGGAGAGGATGAGAACTGGAGAGCTATAAATTGAGGCAAGGGTAGGAGTCACATGTTCTTTGGTTTCTGTTTGTTTCAAGTTAACTGGAGTTGAATAGGGAGGTATTTCCCCAGATAAGCAATCATTTAGCATGATACATCCATCTAGTAGAGACCTAGCCCCTGCTTCCTACAGGGACTAGGGCTTCATACCCATATGCAGCCATACAGCCTCACCTCTGGTTTGTGTTAGATGAGCTGAGCATGAGTCGGGAAGAAGCAGGCAAGAAGAACCAATACAGGGAGAAGTAGTGAGCTCATCTTGCTTGGAGGCTTTTGGTTCCAGGAGGTTGAATATGGCCGACTACAGGACTCTCCTGTTTTTCTCAAACTACAGAGGCATGTGGGTTTTTACCTGTGGGTCAGTCGCTAAAAAGAGTACAGTGGTGGTAGTTGTTTAAAGGTGAAGGGAAGCAAATTGACTGAGTTGTGTCAAGAGGCTTTGAGCCTCCAGGGAAGTAGCTTTTGTTTGGGTCTAATAAGTTCCTTCCTGATTTAAACACATTGCTTTGGCTGCTGGAGAGGAACTTGCTTTGAGTTTATTTATTTATTTTTTCTGTTGCTTTTTATCAAAGTTTCCCTAAAGACCAGACATCCTAGGCCAAGGCTATTTTCTCAGACCTTCTCAGGGTCTGTGGTCCAGGACCAAGTATGTAAGCCCTTCTAAGGATTGAAAGTGATTTCACCTGAGACATACAACTGCCTCCAAACTTCTGATTCACCTGACATGTAGCTAGTTCTACCACACCAAGTACATTATAATTTTTCTGGAAGGGAGATATTCTTTTAATTAGCTTTGTGACCTCATATGTGCAAGTACATATAATTCCCATTGAGCCTGAAAATCTTGAAAAATCTCTGCCTGTTGGAAAGGACTGCTCTGGTTTCAAGTACTTCTACAGAGGAGGAAATGGGAGCACAAATTAATGATAGGATGCTCCAGGGTTACTGTGATTGGCTCTCAGTATGTCAGAGTTCTTTTCATTCTATCACTAATGAGACAGCCAATGGGGAGGCACCTTCAGACAGTTTAAACTTTGTAAATGGCTAAGTGAATGCACTGACTTTGGCTGTTATTTTATGCCAATGTTCCCTCAATTGCCTTTATTTACCAAGAACTGGTACAAGTAGGACTTTACCTTTGCATTGAAAGGGTAGTACTTTATTCCACAAGAATGCTTCATAGAGCGCATAGGCTTTGCAGGGAACTTTGGAGTGGGCAAGACTTATATTATCTTTCAGAACAGATGAGGAAGTTAGAAAATGTATGATTTGTACATCATTCATTTTGACTTCACTAGGAACACACTTTCAGGAGTTAAGAGTCCTATTGTGGGCAAGTGATTGCAGAGTCTGGTGGTTTTTGGCAGGATTACTGAATGGTGGTTGTGGTGGGCCCTATGCTACTGCTGGATTGTTCTTGTCCTCTGCACCTGCCATAGGCTCTGCCCTGCTACTGGGATCTCAAACACTTTAAATTCCCTCAATTTCTAGGCGTTATCTTTTTTTTTTAATTTATTGTCCATATTGAGTTACATTATTTAATGGGCAAACAATGAGTTGCTATCCCCAGTTCCCTAATGTCCCTCTTCCCCATCCCCACTCAACTGGATATCCTCCTCTGTGGGCAGTTTGAATCAGTCCTTGGGGCTGGGGACCATGGATTGTCTAGGAGTCAGCCTGGTTCTGCCGGCCCTAGTGTATTGTTACTGAGGGGGGCCATGACTCTGGGTATTCTCCTCCACCAAGGCTCTCACAATCTTTCCGCCCCCTTTTCCGCTCAGTTCCCTGAGTCATGGTGGGTGAGTATTAAGGCTGTTTTATTGTTGAGAACTTAGGGGTCTCTGTACTTCTGTCTTCTGTGCCTGACTGCCTGGCCTTGCCTCTCAGTAGGCACAGGATCTGAGTTTTTCTCCAATTGACATGGGTCTCTCTATGATTTTGGACTCTGTGCCTGCCCTGAATGAATACTGATGAGAAAGTTGTGCTGGTCATCTTGACCTATTTCTTTGGGCTAAGTCCTTCAGGCTCTTCTGTCTCTGTAGAGAATTTTTTTTTAATGGACATAGTCCTTGTGTTCTGTAGATCAGTGTAGTTGAGAGAAAGGAGAAAATGTGTTGAGTATGAGGAACAGGTGTCTTATAGATCCTCTACAAGTGTAGAGAAATGAACAAGTGTAGGAAAAACAAACAAGTGTTTCCATAAAAAGCCAAACTCAGAGAACTTGATAGGATTAAGTATAAATAGAAGCAATACCCAGAATCTTTGTATAAAGGATCATTTCACAAAACATTTATCCCAGCCTTCTAAGTAGCTGGAGAATGAGGTTCTCTTAAACAGCATTGAAGACATAAGTCAGCATGTAGAATTACCAGTTGCCACTTCCATTGTCATTGATCTGACATCCACAGTGAGCTAATTTATGTGAAGACGTGCCTCATATTTTCAGATGTCATTTTGGATTGGTTGATGTTATCATTGCTGGGACAAAACACCTGATCAACAGCAGTTATTTATGTTGGCTTACAGTCTCAAGAGGAAACTCCATGATGGCAAGGGAAAGCATGGCATAAGCAGAGGCTGGACATCACCTCTGCCCCAGCAGGTGGAAACAACAGCAAGAGAGTGAACTGAATAACACTGACAAGCTAGGGGATAATAAACCTCAAGGCCCACCCTAGCAAAACACCTCCTTCAGCACAGCCCCACCTCCCAACTAGGGACCAAGCATCCAGAGCTCTGGAGCATATCTGATTCAAATGACCACTGTTGGGATCTGCCAGAGCCCCTAGCTCTCAAGCCAGTCAGGTCAACATTGTTCTCATAGGTCAGGCCATGGTCAGTGTATGTGGACAGAGGAATCCTTGAGCATCTGTGGTGAGTCTTATCACTCATGAAAATGTGCTCACCTTTAAGAGAAAAAGATGCTGGGAAGACAGCTCCATGGGAAGGGCACTAGCTGTGCAATCATGGGGACCTGAATTTGATCCCCCAGAATCCACATTACACAGCCAGACATAGATATGCCTGTGACCCCAGTGCTGAGGGGAGTGAAGACACATGTAATACACTGGAGCTTCCTGGTCAGTCATTCTGACCAAAAACTGGGGAGTTCCTGGTTCAGTGAAACTGTCTCAGCTAAATTGATGGAAGATTGGTAGAAGAGAATTGCTTGGTATCTTCCTCTGGCTTCCACACACATGCTTATGACATCTCCTCATCTGCACACACTACACGCATGTACATCACACATTCTACACATGCACCAAAACAAAAACAAAGAGAATGGGAGAAAGCCTTCTTTGCCTCATTTTGAAGATTCCCACTTTTACCACTCCAAGTTCCTACTTCCTCCCAGATGGTGATACATGCTAGAAAGCTTAAAATAGACCCATTTATCTGTCTCTGATCTCCCACCTTGCATGGTATATGCCTTTGTCAATCTAGAGCCTTTGATCAGTCCTCTACTCATAGTCTGTCCAACATCCTGGCTCCTTGCAAAGCAAAAGAGCCTAAATCTCTTCTGGACAAAAACTATATTTCCCGCTATAGAGAAGATTTATCACTAAACTTAATGCAAATCAATCTAGTATTTATATGGTAGCTTGTGGTCATATAAAGAATTTTTTCACATGTATCAGAATAGTTAGACTATTAGACCTGGTGGTAGAATTTTTTTAATTTAATTTTTATTTTTTTTTTTTTGAGGTGGAGTCTCACTCTAGTCCAGGCTGACCTGGACTATGTAATCTCAGGGTGGCCTTGAACTCATGAGATCCTAGTACCTCTACCTCCTGAGTGCTGGGATTAAAGGTGTGCACCACCATGCCTGGCTATTTTTAATACTTTCTTACATGTGTAGAGTGCATTTTGATTTTATTTCCCCCCCATTACTCTCTGGTATCTCCCTCCCACAAAAATCCTTTTTCCCAATTAATTCCCATCCTACTTTTATGCATTTTTTTGCCTTTTTTTTTTCTTTTGGCCCTTGGTAGTAGAATTCTTAAAATTTTGAGAAGCATATCCAATTTATTTATACAAATGACTGAGATCCTTTAATTCTAAATTAGAAATCATGAAGGGTGTGGACTATAACCCTAATGGAGCCCTGTCCCTGTGTTTATGAAAGGAGAGAGCCTTACCTTATTAGTCTTGGCACTTAGCATTCAAATATTCTCTAATTTTTATTCTAGGTAATATTTTAGAAATAGTGTAGCTGGCAATAAAATGCATTACTTAAATTTATAGAATTTATAGATTACTTGAGGAAAAGAGTGAAACCAGGATACTGCCCAAAGATGTTAGACATATAGCTCTTCTGTTTTCATATTCTGTTAGTCTTAGCATTTGTCATCGCCTTCATACAGCAGTGCTGCATGATGACAGTCCTCATTGGTAATGGAGAGGAGATAGGAGGTGATGTTCCAGACTCTCTCCTCATGAACTCATGGATATTCATGTGTGTGCTCTTCTGTATCTTTTTCCTGTGGCTCATTCAGCTACGGCAGAGGCCTAGACTTTGACATATCCTTGGCTGCTGGGCCTTTTAACACTTGGCTGGCAAATAGGAGGGAAAGGGGCCCAGTTGCTACAGAAATAGAATAGAAATAGAATGTAAGCTACTTTTACATTTTGTTTTTTATTTTAATTGAAGTACCAAAGGCAAGTGTCAAAACAAAATTGATGTTAATTATACTACAAAGCTTTGGGAAGCTGTCTGCTAGGCCTGTTAGACTTCCAGTTGTTCCAAGCATTTTGGCCAAAATCCATTGGAATTTCTGGCCACTCTGATGCTCAGCATTGCCTAGCATGTAGAAGTGCTTTGAGATGCATAGAGGAAACATTAAATTGTAAGATTTCTGATATGAGAATTCTAGAACCATGCTTAATAAAAATTGTTAAAACTTTTCTGCAGACACCTGGGCATTTAATAAATGTCCACTGCCATCTTCTGTGATGTGTATTCTCAGTGCTGAAAAGGGTAGTCTCAGTTCTAAAAGCCATTTACTGTCCTTGGAGAAGGGACGGCAGTTATGATAGTATGTGAGGAATAGTGCTAGGGACTGCAGCCAGCCCTAGCTGTGGTGAAGCCAGCATCCATTTAGTACTACAAGATTATTGGTTTTATATCATTAAAGAGCCTTGGGTGCGTTCCTGAAAGGTTGGGGCAAGAATGTAGTGGTATGTTATATTTGTATTGGTAATAGTGTAAATACAAAAAGATGAGAAATAAAACACTTAAATGCCAGGAACCCAAATAGTTTGAGTATGCATACATACCTGTGCATATGCCTCTGATTTATTTCGTGTATTTTGCATATTGCTTTTACTTTGACTCAATATCCTTTTGTGAGCTTTTAAATATGCTGTGAAGTAAAGGGAGTCTGGCCACCTTTGGGAGAAACTTCAAGAGAAATTCAGTAGTGCTGTAGCCTAGATAATAGATTCTTGGAGACCAGAGTAGTAGGCATGGCCCGTGGCCCATACATGTCGGTTATCTGTTGCTGCTTAACAACAAATATCAGAGTTTAGTGACTTAAAACAGTGTATGCTTACTATCTAGAGATTGAGGGGTAGTGTTATTGGGTGGTTCTGGTTCAGAGTCTGAGTTACAGTGAAGATACAACTCAGGGCTGCAGCCATAAGAAGGCTGGCTGGGCTGGAGGTCCCCTTCCAAAATACCATAGTAATATGAGTGTAGGTTGGGAGGGTCATTTTCTTGCCACCTTGCTGAGCTAGTGAATGTGTAGAAGATGGCAAGGTCTACCATACTCATTGATGGGAATAATTAATGCAGTGAAAATGGCTATCATACTAAAAGTAATTTCCAACTTAATGTCATCCTCATCAAAATTATGCCATTTTGCACAGAAATAGAAAAATTAGTCTTAAAATTTATTTTGAGACACACAAAGTAATAGCCATGGGCTGAAGAGATGGCTTAGCGGTTAAGGCATTTGTCTGCAATGCAGAAGGACCCGAGTTTGATTCCCCAGTGCCCGTATAAAGCCAGATGCACAAGAGGGCGTATGTGTCTGGAGTTCATGCTGTGCCCATCTCTCTCCTCTCTCTCTCTCTCTCTCTCTCTCTCTCTCTCTCTCTCTCTCTCTCTCTCTCTCTCTCTAATAAATAAATAAAATATATTAAAAAAAAAGTAATAGCCAAAGTAATCTGGAGTTCCTCCCAAACAAGCAAGGCTGAAGGCATCACCATACCTGATTTCTAGTTGTATTACATAGCCACATTAACAAAAAACACTGGCACAAAAACAGACAGGTAAATCAGTTGTATAAACAGAGGATCCAGATATAAACTCGGGCCACTAGAGCCATCTCATTTTTGAGAAAAATACCAACAATATTAACTGGAGAAAAGATAGCCTCTTTAACAGATCCATGAAAACTGGATATCTATGTGTAGAATATAATTCACCTATGCAAAATCAACTCCAAATGGTTTAGCAACCTTCAAGTAAAGTCTGAAATTCTGAAACTGCCAGAGGAAAAATAAAACTCTTCAAGATAAAGGAATTGGTAGGAACTCTCTGAATTACACTCTAGCTGCCTAGGAAATAAGGTCAACAATCACTGTAAGTGGGACATTTTGAAATAAAATTTCTGTATAGCAATATAGTTAACTGAGTGAAGAGAAAGCCTGTAGAACAGGATAAAACCTCTTCTAGCTATTTACTCCTGACAAGATTAATGTCTAGAATATACAAAGAACTAAGAAAAAAATACAATTCCCCCCCCCAAACAAACAAACAAACAAAACCCTAATCAAACAGCCTAGTCAAAAACTGAGCTATGTTTCCTGGGCTCTGGTGGTCATGTTGAAGATGACTTTTCCAGCACTGTTCACTCAGCTTTCTCTTCTTGTCATTTTTGATGCATCTTACAGTGGAAGTGGGTGATTAAATAATGAGTGCTGCTCTCACTGTCAGCCAGAGAACTGTCTCCATGGATATGGCAGAAGACACTGAGGAGACTTAAAATTCATTAAAGCAGAAAATAAGAGGCTGCCAAGAGTGCAACATTCAAGGAGACTTCTACCATGCCTCTAAGGCTCAGGGAACTTTGTGGAGGAGTGGGCAGAAAAAATGCAAGAGCCCCGGGGTGGGAAGGTGTACAGTGAGACATTGTCTTCCCACAGGAGCTAACTGGTGCATGCATACCCCACTGAGGAGGGCCCTAATATATTAAAATTCCAAATAAAGTAATTTAATAAATAAACAATAAACACAAAATTGGGTTAGGGAAATAGTTTTCAAAAGAAAAAAATACAAATGGCCAATAAATATTTTTTAAAGTGCTTAATCTCTTAGCCATAGGGAAATGCAAATTAAAATAGCTTTGAGATTCCATCCTCACCGTGGTCAGAATGGCTTCCATCAAGAAAACAGGTTACATGTTAGAGAGATGGCTCAGCAGTTAAAGTGCTTGTCTGCAGCTTAATGACCCAGGTTCTATTCCCCAGTACTCACATAAAGTCAGATGCACAAAGTGGACTATACACCTGGAGTTCATCTGCAGCAAAATATTTTTTAAAAAACTGGTAAAAACAAATGCTGGCAAAGGTTTTTGGAAAGTGGAACCCCTTCTCACTGTTGTGTGAGTCTAAATTAATGCAGGCATTATGGAAAGCAGTGAGGTTTCTCAGGAAACTAAAAGTAGAGCTACCACATGACCCAGCTATACCACTCCTAGACATATACAGAGGACACTGTCCTGTACTACAGAAATCTATGTTTAGTGCTGCACTTGTTTCACTGTAGTAAGGAAATGAAATTAGCCTAGATGTCCACCAGCTGGGAAATGGATAATGATGTGGTATACTTACATTGGAGTTCTATTCCAGCAGCTGAAGAATGGATAATGAAAGTGTGGCATATACACACTGGAGTTCTATTCAGCCATTAAAAAAAAAGTGGATGGAACTGGAAATATTCAGTGAGATTAACTTGGGCACAGAAAAACAGCACATTCTTATATGGGAATCCTAGCTTAGAAGCTTTATATACATGTGTCATTGTGCAAGAGTGTGTGTGTATAGATGCCAGAGAACTAGAAAAGAGCACAAGAGGGAGAAAAGGAGTCTTTAAGGAAGAAGCATAGGGAAGGTAGCCGATCTTAAATGATATGCACAATAAAAAATGTGGGGATGGGTGTGAGAGGCAGGGTGGGGTTCATTGATATGGGGGTCACAGAGAAGTAGGGGGGCTAGTTAACCAAAACTAAGTATGTTAATAAATATTTTTTGAGACAAGGTTTCATGTAGCCCAGGCTGACTTTGAATTTGCTGTGTACCTGAGAATGTCCTTAACTTCCTGATCTTCCAGTCTTTACCTCCCAAGTATTGGGATGATGGGCATGATTTATGCCCGGTTTTGCAGTCCTCTGAATCAAACCCAGGGTCTTGTGCATGTTAGGCAAGCATCCCCTGCCCAACCCTTGAGTTTTTCTCCTGCGTACTTTTGTACCACAAGAGTACCCAGTATCCCCAGAGGTGTGAATTTCCTGAGCTATGCTTTGTGCTGGCAGGTGATCCTGAGTTGGAAGGTTTTCTCCTTCCCGAGTCCTCAGTGTGAACTAGTTTCCAGGAACAGAGTAAAAGGAGAGTTGGCTATGTCTGCCTTTCTGATGGACTTATTCATAGTTCTCAGGTCTTCTGAGATTGTGTTTTTATTAATCTTTAAAATTTATTTACGTATTGATTCATTTAGACACAGCGTGTCCCTATGTAGTCCAGGCTGGCCTGGTACTTGTGATTTTCCTGTCTCAGCCCCCTGAATGCTGATGTCAAGTATATACATACCTGATTTCTTAAAGACTTAGGTTAAATATTGATAATTTCTTCCTGTGTTCAAGGCCTTCTTAGCCTGCCCATCAGGAATGAGTGGCATTGTGATAGGTTGATGAATGGTTAACTAGTAGTAAAGTAAAACATATTCTAGAATTTTAATGAAACCCAAAATTAGAATAGGAAGTATATTTGTGTGAGCAGAGTGGGTAAAATATTTCAAAATTAGTGTTGTGGAGGAAAGAAAAGCAATTGTAACAGTCAAGATTTAAAAAGAGGACATTGAATATGAGGATAATTGTTCTCAAGGTAGTCCTGTGAAATTAGTATGGAGAGAATTTGGGAAATTGTAGGAATTGGAGAAAGGGGAAGACTGCCCTGGCTCCTTAATCCTTCTGTTCTCCATGTGTTTGCTTTATATTTGTTATGCTAGGGAAATCCACTCTCATTTGCATGAGCTGGCTTCCCACATGCAGGACTCAAATTCTAACTGGGTGTGTCCTTATACCTCTTTGTCCATAACCCTGAACTTGGACTCCTTGTATGCTAGACTTCTACCCCTAAGGACTTCAGGACTTGGTCTTAGCTGATGGGATTCCCAGGACATGGGTATAACAAGGCTTTGGTGTCTCCACTACAGCAACCCGTGGTTCATGTCACTTATCACAAAGACAAGTGGCTACAATCTGCTGAAGGAGGTGACAGCTCCTGACTTTGTCACCTCATCAGTTTGAATGTGTGTTGGGGGCGGGACAGGGGAGGTGACTGCTTGCCTTAGTGCTGGAATAAATTGAGATCCCTTGAAATAAGATGTTAAAACTAATATTGAAATAACTTAGCAGTTAAATTCCCCTATTTTGGGTCTGTGTAGATACATTCAGGTCAGTTGCCTGGAGGGATATTAATGCTTCTCCTGTGTGGTATTGAAGCCAATGCCATGATGTGGCTCAGAGTAGAGAGATTTTAAACAAGAGAAAAATGGGAAACTAAGTTGTGGCTGTCATGCCCTGAACTGAGTTTTGTATTTAGGTTTTGATTTGCGGCCACTCTACCCCGATCTTAGTGTGCAAACAGCATCAGCTGGAGTGAAGGTGGTCAGCTCAGGCTGTTTGGGGGAAGACACCATGGCCATAGCACAAGGGACAAGTCAGAAGTTGCTAAGAGATGGGGGCTGAGAAGTGGAGAGTTAAGTATAGTATGTAGATTTCTGGTGTGCATAGGTGGAATCATCTCTTAGGGAGGTAGACACCATTTGGTTAGGACCTCCCAGCTCCATCTGTGCTACAAGTCCTTGGTGTGGTGATGTAGCATGTATCCACTTTCCCAAACTCCCTTGTTAGCCCTCTGCCAGCCTAGGGAATCCTGACCTCCAGTGCCACTCTATGATTGCCTGTTTGGCCCAGCTACACAGCAGCCTCATTGTCTTCTACACCTGAGAACTACTGGGAATGCAGAAACCAGGCCTTGCCCTAGCCAGAATGAATGAAAACCCTCATTTGAACAAGTGTTGTCCAGGTATTGCCAAGGGTGCAGAACTCTGGCTGCTTTTCATCAGAATTGCATTTGAAGAAGGAGTGTAGTGTCTTCATCTGGTATCATAAAGCAAGCTTGCTTTTTATTTTTGTCTCATGGAGGATGTACAGGTGGAGTGTTTATTGGCTTGAGGTAAACTTCCTGTGTGTGCTGCATCTACGGGGCCATAGGACACCACTTGGTAGGACCACAATCTGTATTAGTCAGGGTTCTGTAGAGGATCAAAGCCAATGGAATGAATTTTAATTATAAAGGGAATTTATTGGATTCATTTATGGGATGCAAGCTGGACAGTCCAGTAGTTGTCTAGGGGCTTGAGCATCCAGGAACCCAGTAGCTGTTCAATCCATGAGGCTGGATGCCTCAGCAGTCCCAATGCAGCACTGAAGGCTCATAGGATTCCTGGAGAGCTGTTGGTCTTCAGTCCACTTTAGAAGGCTGATGAAACTTGTTTCCAGCTGAACAAGGATAGTTGAAACAAGGTAGTTGCATGTACAAGTAAATAGCAAGGGCAGCCTGCCCAAAGTGGGAAGAAATGTACTTATAATCTTTCCTAGAGAGTTTACTCTTGAATTAGAGAGGCAAACCATAAATGTGCTAAATTGCAAGAAAAACCTATTGAGTCCAGTCCCAACACTCTGGAGGCTAAGGTAAGAGGATTGTTGTGAGCTTGGGATGAGCCTAAAGCTACAGAGTGAGTTCCAGGTCAGCCTGGGTTAGAGTGAGACCCTGCGTTGGGGAGGTGATGAGGAGGAAGGAGAGGAAAGAAGGGGAGAAAGGGGAGGGAAAGGGGAGAAGAAGGGGAAGAGAAAGCAAAGGAAAGTGACCAGGCAGGTAGATTCAAAAGAACTTACTTGAACTGATATACCACTGGCAGGTTTTTGGAGCAGTTTGAATTTTACAATCTTTATGAGAAGGCAATTTAGGGCCCTGAGGCACCCTTTCAGCTAAGGTTCTGTGGATTGGGAGAAGCTAGACAAAAGCCACTGTGCTTGACCCCATGGAAAGGCATGAGATGGACAGGCATGGCGTCCAGCCAGTTCCTTTTTCAACCCCATAGGAGCTTTCCAAGAATCTGTGCATCACCCCAGCCATGGTGGCCATCTCTTACCTTGCTTCGCAGCCTCACACATCCTCAGAGGCTGTTGATGAAATTGGGCTTAATGGTAAGGTCCCAGACCCAGGCAGATAGACTTCCCACTAATAAGATGCCCTATCCAAGGAGAATGCCCCTTTGGATTGAGGCTGATGGAGGTGGAGGCTCACCCTCTCCTATACTGCTAGGTTCCTTCTTGAACATGTTATAACCTCTGATGTGCAGTTTCTGGAGGTGCTGCTAGGCAGGAAAGGATTTATCAAGGATTCTTAAAAAATATTTCATTTATTTGCAAGAAGAGAGAAAGAGCCTCTAGTCACTCAATGCAAACTAACTCTAACTTTGCACATCTAGCTTTACATGGGCATTGGGGAATCAAACCAAGGTTGTTAGGCAAGCACCTTAACTGCTAAGCCATCTCTCTCTCCAGCTCACAAGGATTCTTTGATAAGGAAAGGCAGTGCACACAGCTGTGTGGTGCAAGCAGGGCTTTTTGTGCCCTGGTTTTCCCACTGTGATCTAATTGGTGGGATATTTTAGTACAGTTTGGACAGAATTAGTTTTTCCAACCCTCCTCCTCCAAAATAAGCTGGAAAATTTGCATAAACAAACAAGTTTCCGTCTCCTATACCACAAATAATAAAAATTAGAACCAGACTCCCCTTGAAGCAAAAATGCACTGTTACACCCCAAGTAATTCTGCCTGTTCATTCATTTATTCTAATTCTTCCCAATTGTGATTTAGGAGCTAGTAATTCAACATCACAGGAATAAGGCTTGCCTTTGGTTTTCTTTCTCTGGAATGCAGGTTTGTAGGCTGTACCTCCAAGACTGATATGATTAACAGAAGCTGCGGTCCATGCCACTGAAAATTTTTATAACCTGCTGGGTGATTTCAGTATCCTAGATGGGAATCCAAGGTTCTGGGTTTCAACCATCAATTCTCCTCCACCTTTGCATCAAAATAGGTCTTTCCTTCCCCTTCCCTTCCCTTCCGTCTCCATCCCTGTCCTGTCCTTTTCAGCTATATTTCCTGCTCTTGTTTATCAGGAAATAGACCTATCTTTCCTGTTTTGTGCATTAGTTGATTAAAAAAAATAAAAGGAATGGGCTGGGGAGATGGATCAGTTGTTTAAAAGTGCTTGTTGCTGAGCGTGGTGGCACACACCTTTAATCCCAGCACTCGGGAGGCAGAGGTAGGAGGATTGCTGTGAGTTCAAGGCCACCCTGAGACTACATAGTGAATTCCAGGTCAGCCTGGACTAGAGCAAGACCCTACCTCGAAAAACAAAAACAAACAAAAAAAGTGCTTGTTGCACAATCCTGAGACCAGAGTTTGGATCCTCAGAACTCACACTAAGCTGGATGCAGTGTTTGTAAACCCAAAGAAGCCTTAGCTAATCTATTTGCAGCAGCAAACAAGAGATCTTGTCTCAAGGTGGAAGGCAAGGACCCACACCCTAGACACCTCTATCCTCCTGCACCGTGGCATGTATGTGCTAGCGTGTGCGTGCACGCACACACACAGTATACATGGTTACACACATACACTGCTCATGGTTACATACACCAAAAAACAAAAAGAGGTAACGGTTCTTTCATTGCAAATTAAAAGCCAAGGGTGTATTTGTGCACATGCACACACTTGTGCACCTACACATATGTGTACCCACATGAATACACACAGACACACACACAGCATAGGTTCTGATTTTGTGAGGCTAGGGTGGGCCTGGCATCCTGTGTTTTAGACAAGTTCCTAGGCGATCCTGGAGCCCTTTGTCATTAAAAAGAAACTTCCTGTGCAAGGATACAGGAGGGTCAGAGGAACAGGGTATTTCATGAGAATGTGGTATTGGGCCAACCACAGCCTCAGACTGTTTGCTTATCTATGCAATGAGGTTCGACTTGCTGTCTCACAAAGGTGAACAAACACCTGCTTAGAAGGCAGCTTGTAGCAGTGAGGCAGGAACCCTGCATCCGCTCAGTGACTTCAGTCTTTTCCTCAGGAGGTGGGAACCCTGTGTGAGTTGACTCTTGTCATGAGCATCACTGGCCTTTCAGTTTACACCTGGATCCTGCTGGCAGCAGGGGGCAATGGGGGTCAGTCTCTGTCAGGCAAGAGTGCCCGTCCTGTCAAGAGTTTTCATTTTTGTGTCTGGGGGAGATGGCATATAAGATGACATCTCCTGGTTGGCGCTGGGCCTCAATCTCTAACTGAAACTGCCTATTAGAAGCTAGCTTTCCCCTATCCTCCTCCGATTTTAATTCTGCTCACCAGTTTAACTATGAAGAGACTGCCCCAGCTAGGACATATGGACACGTTTAGGAATACTGTGAAAGAATAGAAGTCTAAAGTAGACTTCTTGTTCAGTAATTTTCTAAAGATAAACATGAGCACTTACTTTTAGTATGTCTGGGAGGCCTTGCTGGTGTCATCTGTGGATAGAGATTAGAGTTACTAAGAATCTGAAGAGAATAAAAACATTGAAAGATGAGCAACCACAGTGCTCATCCTCAAAGTTGTAGTAAGTGTAAACCCTAGTTAATTACCGGATAATCATCTTATTTGTAGGTTCTGAGAAAGCCCTATAAAGAAACAAAAATTAGGGCTGGAGAGATGGCTCAGCGGTTAAGACACTCGCCTCCAGTGCCTAAGGCCCCAGGTTCAATTCCCCAGGACCCACATAAGCCAGACCTACAAGGTGGTGGCCCTGTGCTCTCTCTCTCTCTCTCTCTCTCTCTCTCTCTCTCTCTCTCTCTCTCTCTCTCTCTCTCTCTCTCTGTATATCTCTGCTTGAAAATGAATAAATAAAAATATTTTAAAAAAAGAAACAAAAATCAGTAGTTTCAAGTTAGGGAATAAGAATGATGCTTGTGAACACTGTAGTCTTACAGAAAGGAAGTCAGGCCAGATCATCTTACTGTTATTCTATGATACAGTGATTGTCCTTCTACATGGGAGAAAGTAGAAACAACATCCACCCAGATCTCATGGCACCCACCTTCTCTCCTGAATCTCAGTATGTTCAGGATATAGTTAGGAAGCTTATCTCAGCAGGCCAGCTCTGATCATGAACTTGCTATGACATCCCAGCGACTTTCACCTGCACCTCCATCTTAGCTATGTAACTCCAGTACAGCAGGCCAGTTTTGGGAATCTCTTAATTAGCCTTCTTGCTGACTTCTGCTTCATCTTGCCTTCTGGAAGGAAAAGGGTCTTGGGTAGAAGATTCTACTTCCTGGCCTCTAGTTGAGTTGATTTTTTCCCCAAGGCATGAATTCTTTCCTGGGGTTAGAGGACTCTGCTGGTCACCACTGACCCTGGTTTTAGAACCATCTTGGTGACTGTAGTGCAGTGTGATACTTCCGTGTTTGCCTCTTTCCACAAAGTTCTGCAGTGGGTATTTTCTAAGACCTTTGTCCACTTTATACATAGCTACTAAAATCTGGGATGTTTTGAGTCATATTGTCACTTAAAATTAAATTTTAAACAGAATTATTTACCTTTGAATATTATACTGAATATATCAGAATACATAAATACTTATAATGACTGAGTACTAAGGATGAATCTTCCTCCTCTTTTTCCAAAGTAAAAGCATAAACAACCTTTTACTTGGCAGGGGCTTTACTATGTTTCTAAAAAGCCAGCAAGCACTGTTCTTAAAATAGAGCCATCTGCTCCATTGCATAGATCCTATTAGAATTTGAGCTAAATTTCCACTATTTTGAAGTGACAGATTGTATATATATTTTTTTCTACAGGAGCTTTATGGTGCTTTTATCTTAAATAGCAAATTGAAAATGAAGATAGTAAAGCTCCCAAATTTAGTTATAATTTTTGGTCTTGTTACAAGAGTTGCAAGCACAGCTGTAATTGTTCCCACTTTTTTAAATGGGAGAATGTATGAGTAGGCTTCAACATACAGATCTTGTGATGATCGAGAGTCAGTGTTTGTAGAACTTCTCCCATGGTAGAAAGCTGTGTCTCTGTGCCAACCTCTGCAATAGTGGGTGGGTAGTAGCCAAATGTGACTCATGTCACTGGAGACCTCAAAATTTGATTAGTGTAAATGAGGAATTGACTAAATTTTTATTGAATTTAGCTTCATATTTGCTAATGGCTAGAAGGGAAAGTTTTGTATGTATGTTACTACAGTCTTAAGTTAGATAATTTGAGATTTTTTTTTCCAACATGTGTTTCTGTTAATGCTGCTGTTACAAGGACAGTCATAGTATCTCACAAGGCCTAGGTAGACCAAGGTCTGCTCATTTGTAACAGGCAAATCACAAATCCTTGTGATTTGTAGTAAAGATAATTTCATGGGTCATCAGTTGGTTCTGCTGTTATTTCAGGGCAAGGCACAGGGGCACAGATTGAACAGTGAAGTAGGCACTCACTACTTGTCCATCCTACGTAGCTGGAACATGCAGTCTGTGGCATGTGTCTGAGCACCCTGCACTCTCTAGTCCTGGGGACTGTGCATCTCTGAAGGCTGCTGACTTCTCTTTCCTAGGAGTGTTACTTGCATTTGATCAGATCTCATGTATCACCCATTCTTATAAGTATCCTTGAAGCTTTCTGATTTCAGTTGTCTTTTGGCACATTTCTCCTTTTTCACTAGCATGCAAGTGTACCTTTTAAAAGTGGGGCTTGCATCCCTATGTGTGCATTACTCAGTGGGATGATAGTGGTTCCTTAAGGAAAAAACCTTAGCTATATCCACAGATCGTGCTCCTTTAAAGGGCTGTAAGTATACAGCTATATGCACATTATGTTAGTGGCTTTCAAAATTCCTGGGGACTGGGAGTGATACTGGAAAATGTCTAAAAAGGCTATGTGAAACAACTTTCTTTGTACTACATAGCCGTGGTTTAGTTTTAAAAAAGGGGATTTTTAAAAACATTTATTTAAGAAAGACAAAGAAAAGGAGAGAATATGGGTGTCCTCCTCCAGAAAACCTGAAAACTCTAGATGTACATGCTCCTTTTGTGCATTGGGCTTTACCTAGGCACTGGGGAATTGAACCCAAGCCATCAAGTTTTGTAAACAAGTGCCATTAACTACTGAGCCATCTCTCCAACCCCAACGAATGTGAGTTTTACTTTTTTTTTTTTTTGATCCTAATGTTGAGTAACTGAACCCAGGGCCACTGGTTAAATCCCTTACCCTGTAATTTGGAGATTATTGTCTTGTTTTCTGTCCAGTGGAAAGTAAAATCAAACAGGTATTTTAGTTTTTCACTGAGTAAGTCAAATCAACTACATTTTCATCCACTTTGATTGGGATAAGGATTGGGCTGTCATAATTGGAAGGACCTCTATTCAATTCTACTCTTAAATGTTTGAATTTTTTCTCTTTTCTTTGACTTTTTGGAGAGGAGTTAAACTGCTCTGTATTTTTTCCTGCCAGTGTACTGTTCTTTGGTCTCGGAAGTGTGCTATATTTGTTCTGAGCTTTAAATGTTCACAATGGTTCTAAATTGCTACTTTTCTTTAAAGTTAGGTATAACATTTTAATTAAAATGTCATCCATAAATCAGGCTCACAGCCTCCCAGTCTATACAAGTGTGCTAGTTCTGCAGACTGAGGGATTTTGGAAAATGGCCACTGTCATTTCCTTCCCAACAAAGTCTTTCTCAAACCCCTGTTTGCTCTTCTGAGCGTGCAGAGCCTCTATGTCCTGTCTTGGGCACATGAGTGGGCTTGAAAGCCTGAATATTAACCCAGATGGAGCTTCATGCCTTTCTAGCAGCTGCCTATCTGGGTTCTACATGCCCTAAGCCCTGCCACCCACCCCACCAATCCTACCCTCCAAGGATTTTCCTGTCCAAGTTACAGGTCATATTCTAGTACTGCAAGACAAGGGGCTTCCAGGTCATTTAAATCCCTGGAGTGGGAGCAGGTAGGAGGGAGCATAGCACACTCTGGCTTTCCTCAAGTTGACTCGGGTTCTAGTCCACAGAGGTAATATTGTTGAAAATCCTTTGTAAATTAGAAGTGGCCAAGTATTCCATCGACTTTGCTTGTTATACAGTAACAGTTGTGACAGCTCAAGAAGACATCACAGTGGGTTTGAGCTGAGTTTGGAGGAAGAACCTGTTTTTTTGGAAGAAAAAAAGAGGCTGATGTCCAAAGCCATAAGCAACAGCAGGAAGGTATGACCCTGGAGGGTTGATTGTGTGGCTGAATCATGCTAGGATGACTAAGGTCCATCGGGGAAGCTGGATGGGTTTTATAATCCCTGCTAATCACAGAGGCACACATCTACATCTTACAAGTACTTGATCAAGATTTCCAGTTTTCTTAAAATTTATAGATGATTTCTAAGAGCCCATGGGCTTAGCATGTGATTCCTAGTTCCTTCAGTTTTTTCTCTTTCTTTTCTTAAATATATATATATTTATTGTCCATAATGAGTTACATTATTCAGTGGGCAAACAATGAGTTGTTATCCCCAATTCCCCAATGCTCCCCATCCCCAATCAGCTGGATATCCTCCTCATTGTGCCATCTGGATCAGTCCTTGTGGCAGGGGACCCTGGATAGCCTAGTAATCAGCCCGGTCCTCCTGGCCCAAGTGTGTTGATACTGAAGGGTGCCATGCCTGTGGATAGTCTCCCCTACCACGGCTCTTACAATCTTTCCGCCCCCTCTTCCGCATAGTTCCCTGAGTCGTGGTGGATGAGTATTAAGGCTGCTTTAAGATCGTGAGTTTAGGGGTCTTTGTGTCGAAGATCATTGGTTTCTGTCTCACTGGCTTATCCTGTGTAGATTGAATGTCTGTGGCTGTGGGTCCCTCATTCCTCCCGTCCTTCTCTGCGGGATTCCATATGGATCCTCCATGTTATGATTGTGGTGGCTCCTCTCTTGCCAGAATCTCAGGTATCGGCCTACGGTCGGTTGGTAGGGTTAGATGGGCCCCAGCTCTCTTGCTGCATCCTGAAAAATACAAACACAATCTCCATTGGAGAGTGTGATCAGTGTAGGTTAACAAATATACACATTTCTGGATTACGTAGGTTCTATTTTTAGTAGCCTCCCCATCAATCGCTCCCACAGTGCATCTTGTCTCAGGAGCCCAAGAGTACGGGATCCGGTAATTATCGCCCTGAATCCCAAGTTCCAGACAAGGGATCCCCCTCACTAAGTGGAAAATTGGCCAAATTAGAAAGCTGTTGATTGTCTCCCCCAGGCCCAGGCTCCTCCGTTGCACAAGTGCTCCTTTCTTGGTTTGCTGTTCTCTCCCAGTAGTGGGTGTAGTCAGCCTACTCATGACCGCAGATTGTTTTTCGTGTCAGTGGTGTCTGTTTACTCGAGCTGTTGTTGATCATTTTCCCTTGGCAGCCTGTGCAGTGCCTTCTAGCACTACACTAACTACCTTCTGGGGGCTGGATACCATTCCGGACGTTGCAGGGTCTCTCCATGCTGGTCGATGGCATTCTGTGGTTTTCAGCAACAGGGTTTTGCCTCAGGCCTAGGGAGGGGGCACCCAAGAGCTTTGACAGAATTCTGTCATGTTGTTGGAATCTCATGAGTCGCTTTGGTCAACAGCTCAGTGAGGGAAGGAACCAGTGGTTGTAACCAGGGGTTGTCCAGCTGCTCTAATTATTCACAGGCTTAGACTCCCTCCCCTACCACTCATGGCCCCTCTTGCCAGATGACGCTCACTACTTACTCAATAGGTTACAATATGATCGTGAGGATTTTATGTTTTGAAACCTAATATGGTTTATCCTCAAGTTTAAGCCATTCCCCTCCTACCATCCCTTACCCATCATTCATAATCTCTCACTTCTTACTATTAGTCTGCATAAAGAACACGGTTATCCTAGTTAAGGACCACATATGAGGGAGAATATGTGGCGTTTGATTCTCTGTTCTTTTGAGTGTTCGCTTAGTAAGGTCTGCTCAAAGTCAGACCATTTTTTCCTAAATTTTGATATATCATTTTTCCTTTCAGCTGAGTAATATTCCATCATGTAAATATACCACAGTTTCTCTGGCCATTCCTCCATGGATGCGCATTTGGGTTGATTCCAATACTTGGCTATTATGAATTGAGCTGCTATAAATATAGTTGTACAAATGTTTCTGTCGAGATGTGACATCTTGTGGGTAGATGCCTAGTAGAGGGATAGCTGGGTCCATTGGTAGTTCTATGTCTATTGTGTTCAGGAGTCTCCACACTGCTTTCCATAGTAGTTGAACAAGTTTGCAATCCCACCAGCAGTGAATGAGGGATCCTTTTTCCCCGCATCCGCGCCAGCAATGATTGTTGTTGGTTTTCTTTATTATTGCCATTCTGACCGGGGTAAGGTGGTATCTCATTGTGGTTTTGATTTGCATTTCCCTGATGCTTAGGGATGCTGAGCACTTTCTCAGGTGAGAAAAGGCCATTTGTGTTTCCTCTTGTGTGAATTCTCTGTTGAGATCAGTGCCCCATTTTGTGAGGGGGCAATTTGGGTTTTTGCTATTAATTTTTTTGAGTTCTCTGTAGGTTCTGGAAATCAGGCCTCTGTCTGTGTTGTAGCTGGAGAAAATCATCTCCCAATTTGAAGGGGGTCTATTGACTTTGAGAATGGTGTTTTTGTCTGTACAGAAGCTTTTGAGCCTGATCAGGTCCCATTGGTTAAGTGACTGTTGCACTTCCTGGGCTACTGGAGATTTGCTCAGGAAGTTGTTCCCTACTCCTATCTCATGTAGGGTTCCTCCTACTTTTTCTTCCAGGGTGTTCAGGGTTACAGGCTTGATATTGAGGTCTTTGATCCATTTGGATTTGATTTGTGTGCATGGTGAGAGGAGTGGGTCTAATTTCATTTTTTTACATGTGTTTATCCAATTTGTCCAGCACCATTTGTTGAAGATGCTATCTTTGGCCCAGCATACATTGATGGCACCCTTGTCGAAGACTAAGAAGCTGAAGTTATCTGCATTAAAGGCTGGGTCTTCGAGTCTATTCCACTGGTTAGACTGTCTGTTTTTCTGCCAATACCATGCTGTTTTAGTTACTATGGCTTTTTATCCAGAAAGCTCATCTATCCGGTGCATACATGGTATCACAGAGGATAAGACTTTGTATATTAGTGACTTTCTTGTCATTGCAAATGGCCGACAGGAAACAACCAAATGGATGAAGGGTTTATTTCGGCCTAGAGTGGAAATGGATTCCATCCATCATGGTGGCAGGAGCTTGAAGCAGGTGGCCATATTGGTCTTGTAGTCAGGAAGCAGAGAGTGATGAAGGCTGGTGCTCAGCTCACTTCCTCCTTTTTACTCATTTCACCAGCCAGTATAATGGTGCTGCCCACAGTTAGGTTGATATTCCTAATAACTCCCCCACAGACATTCCCAGGAAGCTGTCACCTAGGCAAGTCTAGATTCTGTGAAGTTCCAATATATGGACCATGACAATCTTCAGCCTTTTACCTTTTCATAAGTTAAAATCTGTGATTAGGAAATAGAGCATCTAGGGATGTTCCCAGGCTCAGCTTTGCCCATGTTGTATCGACCTTACACTATGCTGCCTACCTGAGCTGGTCTCTTCCATTGAATTTCCTTTCAGTGTTTGATTTCCCTTTTGGATAAGTTTCTCTCAATCTCACTAAGAACAAGAGTGATCTGTTAAACTTATTCCAGCCACCCTTCTTTTCTCTCTCCCACCCCTGAAAGGAAATGCTACCCTATTGTGACTTAGGGTGGGTTCTGTGAGAAGGTGTCTCACTTCAAATAATGTGAGATCCATAAGTTGTTAGGAAAACAAGGGAGGCAGGTTGAGGCAATCTCTTCTGAAGAGATGACTAGGCCCTTGAGGAATTATTAGCTTTTCAAGACACTTTTGGACAGGAAGTAGAAGCTAGGATGATAGTGGCTTTTTGTTACAATGACAACAGCAGCAAGCATTTTTATCAGGCTGACTATGTGCGCTGCACCATTGTGTACAGTAAGCAGATGATCTCATTCTTGTGACAACCCAGTGAGCTCCAAAAGTGATTTTTATCTCCATCGTTCCCATGTACAACTTAGGGCACAGGGATGTAGTGAGGAGTTTCATAGAGTTGAGGATGAAGGTCACTGAGACGACCTCCTTTAGTAAGGACACCATGCACAAACAGCAAAGAGGCTTCTTCTGGACACCATACCACCACCTGCATGGGTGGTAGGGCTTGACTCTCCTCCAGGAGCTACCTTGGTCTCCCGTGTTGCAGCTAGACCATGCAGTCATTCTCAGTGCCAGGAGCACCTCCTGACTTTTCTTACTGTCTTTCAGGAATATATCCTGCTTTGCTTTCTGTTTATCACAAGTCTGCAATACATGAACTCTGAAAACACTTAGAGAATGCAGCCTTTCCAAAACACAGCACCAAAACAGTCTAAAGTTAGGAGAAGGGTCTCTTGCACCATTATCTGAAATCCCCCCAAATAAAATAGTTTCCATTCCTCTTTTTTCCATTTCCTTCACCAGATAGCCTCAAAAATTTATTGGTAGTCTGGGGGATAATTTCTTGCCCTGCCATCAAAGGCCTTGCTCAATATACTGCTTATTCAAGGTTCCTATTTGACTTTTTTTTAAAAAATATATATTTATTGTCCATAATGAGTTACATTATTTAGTGGGCAAACCATGCGTTGTTATCCCGACTTCCCCAATTCCCCCCCTCCCCATCCCTGATCAGTTGTATATCCTCCTCCGTGGGCTGTCTGTATTAGTCCTTGTGGCAAGGGATCCTGTATATCTTAGTACTCATCCCGGTCTTCCTGGC
>PVHP010024984.1:0-26173 GCA_004024765.1 Zapus hudsonius
AAAAAAAAAAAAAAAAAAAAAAAAAAAAAAAAAAAAAACCAGCTATAGAGCCGGAGTGGTGGCGCTCGCCTTTAATTCCAGCACTTGGGAGGCAGAGGTAAGAGGATCACTGTGAGTTTGAGGCCAGGCTGAGACTATATAGTGAATTCCTGGGCTAGATCAAGCCCCTACCACAAAAAAAATTAAAATTAAAAAAAAAGCTATAGAGAGAAACATAGCACACATCCATATATTTCCATATCCCTTAATATTGCTTTCAAATCTTTATCATGCATTTATTTATCTATGTAATTGATTGATTTTGGCCAAGAGACTCATCTGCAGGGAAGTTCGTTTCTCCTGCAATTATTTGCTATTTCTGGGTTACTGTTCTACAATGGTGTACAGAAAGGTATGCATACTACCCAAATAACCAGCACATGGGATTGATTACGAACCTTGCCCAGAGAGGATGCATCCTTGCTACAGATTCAAGCATCCAACCATTCACACACAGGTCCTCAGTAATGCCCAGTGGCCTGGGATGATCCCAACTCTTGGACCAGGAACTATCTCTCAGGACTTGAATGAGGTAGGTCCCTGTCTCCCACGCTATAACTGCCTTTCTATTTATATGTGCTTTGCTGTTAGGAGGGCCTTGTTGAAGTTACCTGCTCAGTGCCAGAATGAAATACCCGACAGAAGTAGTTTATGGGAGGAGAGGGTTTATTTTGGTTTACAGTTTCAAGAGGAAGCGCCATCTTGGCAGAGCAGCAGGTGGGCATCACATTTTGTCATGGAAGCAGAATGAGCTAACTCTGAATACCCAGTAGGGCTGGACTGATAAACCTCAAGGCCCGCCCCCAATGACACACCCTCTCCAGCAAGGCTCCACCATCCAAAGGCTCCACCAGCTGGGGACCAAGTGGGAGGCTTCATCACAATCACTTGAGGCTATGGGGGATACTTTACATTGGTTTGGGGTAGATACCTGCATTGGCTTGGGATAGACTTGATTCTGCCAGAGTTTGCAGTTTCTCAAACTTCAGTTCCAAGCTGACCTGCTGTTGGAAGAGGCTCTGGGAAATGGCCAACCATACCTCTACCAGGTACACTGAACAAAAGAAGCAGAATTAGGCTGGGCGTGGTGGCACAAGCCTTTAATCCCAGCACTATGGAGGCAGAGGTAGGAGGATTGCTCTGAGTCCGAGGTCAGCCTGAGACTCCGTAGTGAATTCCAGGTCAGCCTGGGCTAGAGTGAGACCCTTCCTTAAACAAACAAGCAAACAAACAAGCAGAATTAAGACTGGGAAGGCTGGGGATGAAACTCAAATGTAGTGTGCTTGCCTAGCCTGAGTAAAGTCAATCAAGGAAAATGCAGATTGGGGCTGGGCATGTAGCTCGGTTGGTAGTGTTTGCCTAGCATGCACAAAGTCCCGGGTTGATACTGTGGTGACACAAAATTCACCAAAGTGCTGAGAAGAATTGGTAGTGTTGTGGGCTGGAGAGATGGCTCAGCGGTTAAGGTGCTTGCCTCCAGTGCTATGGCCCCGGGTTCAATTCCCCAGGACCCACATAAGCCAGACCCACAAGGTGGTGGCCCTGGTGTGCTCTTTCTCTCTCTCTCTCTCTCTCTGTATTTCTCTGCTTGAAAATGAATAAATAAAATAGTTTTAAAAATACTTAAAAAAAAAAGAATTGGTAGTGTTGTCCACATCCTCCAAGGTCCACATCCTCCAAGTCTCAGGGATCACTGTGGAAGAGGTGAAAGAATGTAAGAGCCAAAGGAAGGGGAGGAGTGCTTTGCAATACTGTCTTCTAGACCCAAAGTGATGACAGCAAAATAGAAGAGAGACTACTTGATGGCTCAGCGGTTAAAGCACTTGCCTCCAGTGCCTAAGGCCCCGGGGTTCAATTCCCCAGGTCCCACATAGGCCAGACCCACAAGGTGGTGGCCATGGTGCGCGCTCTCTCTCTCTCTGCTTGAAAATGAATAAATAAAATTAAATAAAAAAAGAAGAGAGACTACTTTGGGGGAAGAAAGGATTCAGTGGAGGGGGGAATTGGGAGGGGGAAAGGGAAGGTGATGGGAGGGGATATTGTCAATAAAAAGTTAAATTCCTAGCACTGAATAAACGAGGTGTGGTGGTGGACAACTCTAACCCTGATCCCAGAATTTGGGAGGTAGAACCAGGAGAATTATTAGTTCAAGGTCATTCTCCCCTACATAGTGAGTTTGAAACCAGCTTGGGATACAAGAGACCCTGTCTCAAAAATAAGTAAATAAAATAAAAAAAAAGATGGGACAAAGGACAGGAAGTTATATATTTATGTTTTTTTTTAATTATTTTTTTCTTTTCGAGGTAGGGTCTCACTCTAGCCTGGGCTGACCTGGAAGTCACTTTCCAGGCTCAGGCTGGCCTCAAATTCACAGAAATCCTACTACCTCTGCCTCCCAAGTGCTGGGATTAAAGGCATGAGCCATCATGCCCTCCTGTATTTATGATTTTAAATAAGAGTTGAAGGAGGGCTTCCCTGAGATGCCTGAGAGACTACTTACTTGCAGAGGATTTTAGATGGAGGGAATACCAAGTGCAAAGACCTTGGATGTGGGTTATAACCTGACTCAACTCTTCCCCTCGGCCCCACCCCAGAACCATTCAGAAGCAACCCCTCCTGTGCCTATGACCTCCTACCCTATCACTCTCCCTTTTACAATCTTCCAGTTCACCAGAAACGGTTTAATTTATTTTCCTTGTTTGTGCTTTTGCTAAAAATATTCCCTCAGCCCTTATTGCTGCATGCATTCCATAAGACTAGCATGTCTTTCTTTCTTTCTTTTTTTTGTTTCTCGAGGTAGGGTCTCGCTCTGGTCCAGACTGACCTGGAATTCACTATGTAGTCTCAGGGTGGCCTTGAACTCACAGCAATCCTACCTCTGCCTCCCTAGTGCTGGGATTAAAGGCGTGCACCACCAGGCCCAGCTTTTCTTTCAATAGCTGTTTGCTCATTTAAATGGTTTCTTCTCCCACTAAATGTTGTAACTCATTATGGACAATAAATTAATAAAAAAAAAAAAAAAAAAAAAAAAAAAAAAAAAAAAAAAGAAACAAAAAAAAAAAATAAATAAATAAATGGTTTCTTCTTTCTTCCTTCCTTCCTTTCCTCCCTTCCTCTTTTTCTTTATCTTTCTTTCTTCTTTATTTCTTTCTCCCTTCCTTCCTTCCTCTCTCTCTCTTTCTTTTCGAGATAAGGTTTCTCTCTAGCCCACGCTGACCTGGAATTCACTATGTAGTTTCAGGTGGCCTCGAACTCACAGCAATACTACCTCTGGGACTAAAATCTGGGACTAAAGGCATGCACCACCACACCCAGCAAATGGTTTATTTATTTTTGTTTTTTCAAGGTAGGGTCTCACTAAAGACCAGGCTGACCTGGAATTCACTATGTGGCTTCTCACAGTGATCTTCCTACCTCTCTGCCTCCCAAGTGCTAGGATTAAAGACGTGTGCCACCTCCATGGCCTGGCTTTTCTTTTTTTATTTTTTAAAAAATATTTTATTTATTCATTTTCAAGCAGAAAGAAATAGAGAGAGAGAGAGAGCGCGAGAGAGAGAGAGAGAGAGAAGAGAGTACACCAGGGCCACCACCTTGTGGGTGTGGCTTATGTGGGACCTGGGGAATTGAACCCACAGCCTTAGACACTAGAGGCAAGTGCCTTAACCGCTGAGCCATCTCTCCAGCCCGCCTTTTTTTTTTTAATGATTTTTTGAGAGAAGATCTGTGTAGCCCAGGCTGGCCTAAAACTCATGGCAATTGCCCTGCTTCAGCCTCTCCAGAGCTGGGAGTACAGGTATTGGTCACTATATCCAGCTCAACAGATATGTTTAAATTTCCTGTCTTACTTGTTTTCTCTCTAGAACCTATAGCAGCATGCAGTTGGGATCAACATTTCCATGCAATTCTATAACTCATAAAGTACGTATATCTTTTTCATTTAAATCCATACTTGATCACTAGTGAAGATTATTTTCTCATGTAATGGTTCGCTTCTAGCATCATCTCCTGTCTGTGCTCTGTCTAAACAAATGCTCGTTTAAAGACTCCTTGTCACCTGCCTTGTCAGCCTTGGGGAAGTGGAGGAAGGAGGCACAGATCAAGGTCATCCTTCTTCAGCTACACCGTCACTTTGAGTCCAGCCTGGACTACATGAGACTATCTCAGGATAAAAATAAATTTAAAAATAAAAGAAAATGCCTATGTCCTAAGGATCCAAGCAGGGCTGGTCAGCAGAAACCCACCGTGTCCAATTGTCTGAAGAGGATTTATTTCCCCAAGTTCCTGTGACTCATGGTGAGGCTCTTTTCACAGGCATTGTCCCAAACCCCAAACCCAGTTAAGCGGAAAGGATTTCACGACCACACCAAGTTGCAAAAATAGGCCAGCAAGTTGCATTGGAATGGGGCCGGGTACCACCAGGATCCACATCTCTTTATAATGACCACCTAACGATGCATTACAACGTTATGATGGACGGATCCAGGCATGCTGTGCCCAGCCCCTCTGCGACCCCTCCAGGCATGCTATGCCCAGCCCCTCTGCCACCCCTCCAGGCATGCAGTGCCCAGCCCCTCTGCGACCCCTCCAGGCATGCTGTGCCCAGCCCCTCTGCGACCCCTCCAGGCATGCTGTGCCCAGCCCCTCTGCCACCCCTCCAGGCATGCTGTGCCGAGTCCCTCTCCGTCCCCAGGCAGGACTCAAGCTCAGGTTGCAGAGGAGGAACTCCTAAACCCTGCATGCAAAACTCCTGGAGCAGAGCATGCAAGGGACCCTGGGCTCGGCGAGCTCCCTCCAGGCTCGCCGAGATTACAGCTCCTCTCGCGAGATCCGCGGTTCGGCCGGGCCGGGCCGAGCGGCGGCTGGGGGTGAGCGGAGCCCTGCAGACCGCGCCCCCTCGGGCGCAGCTGGGAAGAGGCGTGCGCAGCCCGGGAACGGGAGCGGCCGGCAGTGCGCACGCGCAGGCGAGCGGGCGTGGGGTGGAGTGTGTAGGGGGGGCGCAGGGGCTGGAGGGCAAGGGGCGGGGCTTTGCGTGCGCCGCGGGCACGTCGTCGCGTCCTCAGTATTTAATGTCTCTGTGTTCGCCCGTCCTGGGCGAGCACGTGGGGGAGCGGCCGGAGCGTGTGGCTGCGGGGCTGGGCCTCGGGGCGAGGCGGGGGTCGTGGGGAGGGGGCGGGGGCGGTGCCAGGACTCTGCAGGGCGCCCCAGAGCTGGTGAGTATGGACTCCGGGGACGGAGTGGGGTGGGGGCGGACGTGACTAACTCGGGGATTGCTGGGCCCAGAGGGAGAGAGAGCGTCTGGGGCGATGGAGGACCTGGGGTGCAGGTGCACCGCGCGATGGCGATGCGCGCGCGCGCCAGGTGCCCGGGAGCCTGCGCGCCCCCCTCCGGGTCCTCCTCCTTCTCCCCCGCCGGCTGACAGATCGCGTGCGCGTGGCTTGGGGGCTCCTCTCTGAAAGGCATCGCCCACCCCCCCAACACACACACACACTCCACCCCATCCCCAAGCGCGTCTGCAGCCTCCGGGATCAGGACGAGGGCGCTTCGACCCGGGAGCCCCTCGGAGCGCGCACACCCGCGTCCCACCCAAGGTCGCCCAGCTTCCCCGGCGTTTACTTTTCAAAGGTCGTGTGTACCCAGTCTGAGCCCGGGGAGGCGGCGGCAGGGCGGGCTGTGGGGCCAGGGCTGGGTGCTCGGGAGAGCCTGGAGGTCCCCGAAGTCCTTGGAGCGGGGGGGACGGACGGACGACCCTGACCCATGTTGAAGGATTGGAGTTGCATTTGGTCACTAACTTCTGGGTCCCCGTTTTGGGTGTCTCTGGCTTGGCGGCAATGGCCAACCCGAGCAGGCAGGTAGCCCATTCCCTGAAGTTCACGGCGGCGCACCAGTCGGGCGTTCAGAGCCGGAGGAAGGGCTTGGGAGACAGGTCGTGATCCCCAAGAGTGTTATTTTGGTGGAGGGAGCCTAAGAACCGGGTTAGGGTCGGGAGGTCAAGGGCTTGGGTGTCTGAAAGGGACATAAGTGTTTGTCCCCTCTTTCGCGTGCCCTGATCGGTGGCGGACCTCTAGCTCGGAGTGGTCACTGACTTTACGCGTCGGGGAGCCGAGGATCACGTGTCGCGGCGCTCCGCCCGACCCACTCACCCCCTCCTCCAGACTTGCAATCTGGAGGGATTGCTCAGGGCTCACCAGTAAAGATGCCCTTGGGGAAGCTTTAGGGCCGACTTTCCAGTCTCAGCAGCTGCTGCGTACCCTAGGTTATGGCTTTTCCCTTTCCTTTCCGCGAGAGACGTCGGGGAGGAAAGGCGCTGATGGTCGTGGGATGATGCTCTGGACCTTCAGGAAGCCCGATGCATTGCGGTACCGTTCTCTCCTAAGGAAATGCGTAGGGCTACGGGCCTCCTTCTACCTCTGGGCTGCGGTTAACACAAACCCGGTGGACTTCTCTCCAGGTGCGAGTGGAGGCCTTCCCAACCCGCTAGGGTAGGGTGTCTGTGCAGGGCAATTAGTGAGATTAAACTGCGGGTCTCTTCTCCACTCAAGGGCCCAATGCTTGAGACTCAAAATTTTACTCGTGCAATGAAATCTGGATTGATGGACCTCATGCATCCTTGTCTGTTGGTGCGCTATCTGACTTCCTCTGCCTTCCCGTTGGCAATTACTGAT
Organism: Zapus hudsonius; assembly: GCA_004024765.1. Lineage (NCBI taxonomy): Eukaryota > Metazoa > Chordata > Mammalia > Rodentia > Dipodidae > Zapus > Zapus hudsonius. Next base: position 6,702 of record PVHP010024984.1, read on the forward strand.
AATAGAACACCCTTCCCAAAAAGCTACATTTGTTTCTGGAAATGAATAACTTTACATACTTGTCCTTCTCAAATTAGTACCTGTGGGTGGTTTTGTTTTGTTTAGCTTGGACTCTTAGGGTCAGTCCCACTCTTAAAGGTACAGAGTGTCTTTGAATTGAAGAAGCCTGAATGATTTGCTCATTTATCACATTCCTCTTGGAATTCAAGTGGCTCAACCTGCTGATTTTTTTAAGACTTTCTGAGCACTGGGAAACAAGTGAAGTTATGTTTTGAGAGCTTTTTGATTTGGGTTAAGCCTTACTTCTTTCACCTCTAACTTGTTTTGTAAGTTCTGGGTGTAGTCTTGTGAAATATGGCCTAGGGTTAGTAGAGGTCCTCTGTATCCTACAGGTATGCAAATCACTATAACTTTAGTCTGAATTCAATAGGCTCTGTTGTCCTGTGGGGTGTGCTGTGCTGGTAACTGTCCAACCCTGTGAACTGACCTAACTATGGATTTGTGTGTAGGTGGAGGAGTCCCTTGTAGGAATCCTTCCCATTTCCCAGCTGCTTATAGGAAATGCTGGGCCACTTCAGGGATATTGGTATGTGTTGTCAGTTGCCTGCTCATAAGCTGAAGTTGATGGGTATCCAGTGTAAGGTTGCTGAGCACCAATATTTTAAAACAATCTGTCTTGCTTCCTGGTTATCCTTGACCTTGGGACTCAGGCTCATAGCCATAGTTTGTGGCGGAAGGTGGTTCTAACCTCCACAGCTTTCCCTTTCTCGCCCTAAGTGTGGATGGAGGTCCTATCTATGAGGGAGGCTTGGCACTGTGCTTGTACATTCTTCGTGCTTAAGCATCATGCTCTCCTCCCCCCTCCTAGGAATCCCTCCCTGAGTCTGAGTTTAAGTTTGGCTCAGTCGCTTGAGTGATTGGAATTTTATTAAAAGCACCCCTGTGACCTAGTAACTTGATTGAAAGGAAAAGGAAGATAATTTGGTTTTCCTACATTTTGCCGCCTAGCCTCCTGGGTTAACATGTCTTGATCAGGTTGGCATTTTAGGTCATTGAAGAGCAGGCAGCCTGGAGCTCACGTGCCTGGAGAGCTGCCCTGTTTTCCCCAGCCACTCCATCCATCCTGTTTGGGGGGAAACTTATTTCAGGTATGGGTTAAAACCTTTGACTAAGCTATTCTAGGAGCTTTCCTCTATTATGGGTAGGGGCTGGAGTCTGTGGGCCCCTTGACCCACAGAGATCACCTCATACCGTTTTGTGAGCTGCTTATCTGTACAGTGGAGTGTGTGAGTCCTGAAGCATGCTTCCTGGGTAGGTTCTGGTTCTTCCTAGTGTAGTGGCTCACACTGGTTTCACTTAATGAATATTTAAAATCAAGTTTTCATCGTATGCAGCACCCCTGAGTGAAGCTGCTGGCCCTGGTACTTCATTTTAATGTGGGCAGGAAAAAGCTGGGTCCTTGAGTGTGTTTGGAGTAGGGCAGGGGCTCCGGGGAATATGGGAAGAAGAGAGGCTCTTCTTGGACAGCTGCTCCTGTGCTAGGCTGGCTGCAGCCAGCATCTCCTTCATTCTCTAACCCCTCTGCAGTCGACCTGGAAGCTCAGGTCCTTCTGGGTTATTTGAGTGGCTGCAACCAAAACACAAATTGAGGGGTAGAGAAACGAACAAGTGTGGGTTTGGACTGGGTCCCCTGAGAAGATCCAAGAGTCTTGGACTTTTCTCCTGATCTTGATGCTTTTTAAGGATTGATGCAGTGAAGGAGTGTGTTGTCAGCCAGCATCCTAGGACTAGCGATCTGGGAATTAGTGACTTTTGCTGAACGTGGTACCACACACGCCACAAGTCTGAAGCTAGCCTGATCTACATAGCATGTTCCAGGATAGCCAGCATCATATAGTGAGATCATCTTCCCCAGTCTCCACCCTAAAAAGGTTTCAAGTATCCTATGTAGCCAAGGCCAGCCTGGAACTCAAAATCCTCATGCTTGTACCACTATGCCTGGCTCTCTTTCCTTAACTTCCTTTTCTTCCAACTGGTGGTGATGTTTTCCCTCTGTCTAGGTCCTTGCCATCTGGGAGTTTCTGCTGCTCATCTCAGTAGTTTACAGCCATCGGCAATAAACACTCTGTTCTCTGTCCTGGAATACTGGCTGCTGTGCTCACTTAGCCTTGTGTGACTGAGTCCCACTGGTACTGGGGACCAAGCAGTTGAGCAAGGTGAGGTCTGGAAGTCAAAGTATGCTGAGCTAAGGACAGGTGAGGCTTGTCTGCAGCTGGGCCTAGTCTGCAAGAGCCACACCCTTGAACCAGGCCCATTGGCCCTCCAGGGTAACTTTTTTAATTGGTAAGGAAAGCTGGGAGGCTTTGAGATGATGCTCTTGGGAGTCCTGGAGTTAGGGCAAAGGGGGGGGGGCCTCCTGGAGCCATGAGTTTGGGATATTATCTTGGGCATTGCAAGTCAAGGACATTTTGATATTACAGAAAGTTCTGTTGTACAATGTTCTTTGTCCTCCTCTAAAAGCTTAATGAAGACCTCAACTTGCAAATATCTATAAAGCATCTCATGTTTGGATTTAGTCTTCATAGTTCATAAACTCAACAGTTTTGGTGACAATTTATTGGTGGGGGGGTCACTGGGGAGATGGTTTAGTGGTTAAAAACACTTGCTTGTAAACTGCTGGCCTGGGTTCAATTCCCCAATACCTATTGAAAGGCAGATGCACAAAGTGGTACAAACATCTGGAGTTCTTTTGCAGCAGCAAAAGGCCCTGGTACATCCATTCTCTAACCTTGTTTTCTCACAAATAAAAACATTTTAAAAAATTATATTATTTTAAAGGTAGGGTCTCGCTCTAGCCCAGGCTGACCTGGAATTTACTATGTAGTCTCAGTTGGCCTCAAACTCATGGTGATCCTCCTACCTCTGCCTCCTGAGTGCTGGGATTAAAGGTATGCACCACCACACCTGCTTAAAAATTATTTTTGATGAATTATTTCTTTTCATGTTATGAAGCAAGCAAGTTCTGAAGTTGTGCATATGGGCACAAATCTTTAGTCCTAGTGAGGTAAGATGATTGCTATAAATTTGAAGCCAGCCTGGGCTAGAGTGAAACCCTTGCATCAAGCACCTTCCTACCCTTCACCCCCAAAAATGAAGAAGCAAGTTCTGTTCTGTACTTGGGAGGGGAGTGGTCATTTATGATTATAGAAATAAACTTTGTGAGGGGCTGAGGACATGAGCATGAAGTATGTCCCTTGGACAGCCACTGTGACTTCAGAGCCTGTTCATTACTATAAAGGTCCTTCCTGGAGCTGAATGTCTTATGTGGTTAGACCTTGTGACTTCCTGCTGGGTCCCAGCATTTTCATTGTGTTCCCTCCATTTTTTTTCCCCTAGGTAGGGTCTCCCTCTAGTCCAGGCTGACCTAGAATTTGTAGGCTTTGGCTGGCCTCAAATTTATGGTAAACCTCCTACCTCTGCCTCCCAAGTGCCATGCCTGGCTTCCTTCTGTTTTTTTTGTTTTGTTTTTTTAATATTTTATTTATTCATTTTCAAGCAGAGAGAGAGGGGGAGGGAGGGAGGGAAGGAGAGAGAGAGAGAGAGAGAGAGAGAGAGAGAGAGAGAGAGAGAGCGCGCACCAGGGCCACCACCTTGTGGATCTGGCTTATGTGGGTCCTGGGGAATTGAACCCATGGCCTTAGGCACTGGAAGCAAGTGCCTTAACTGCTGAGCCATCTCTCCAGCCCTCCTGTTTTTTTAAACTGTCTTGCTGTGTATTTCAAGCTGCCTTGAACTCACTCTGTAGCCCTGACTTCAAACTCAGCTTGGTCCCACCAGAGCCTCTAAAATGCTGGAGGCCACAAGTGTGTCATTTTTTTTTTTATCATTGTGGGTTTGAATATGTATGATGTGTATGTTCATGTGTATAAGTTCAGTCATGTCCATGCCATGACCCAGCACACTGGGATTACAGTGAGGCACTACCTTGGCTAGCGTTCCTGGGGATCTGAACTCAGGTTGGCATACTTGGAAGCAAGTATTTTTACCCACTGAGCCATTTCCCCAGGTTAATGTTGCAGGAAGAGTGTAGATCCTGAAGTGTTGGTGTGGGGGAAGCACTCCTCTCTCTTAGTCCTAGGTCTGCTTTGTTTGACCCTTGCTAGACTTGCCTTTGGAGTGTGAGACTTGCATTTTCTTTCTTTTTTTTTTTTTTTTTTTTTTGGTTTTTCGAGGTAGGGTCTCCCTCTAGCCCAGGCTGACCTGGAATTCACTATGTCGTCTCAGGGTGGCCTTGAACTCATGGTGATCCTCCTACCTCTGCCTCCCGAGTGCTGGGATTAAAGGCGTGCGCCACCACCCCCGGCAGAGACTTCCATTTTCTTGGAGTCAGATTTCACAGAAGTACGACAGACATTTCTTGAGCACCTATTAGGAGAATTGCTTATTTTTTATTTTTGGTTTTTTTCGAGGTAGGGTCTCACTCTAGTCCAGGCTGGTCTGGAGTTCTCTATGTAGTGTCAGGGTGGCCTCGAACCCTGTAGTCTCAGTGCTCCTCCTACCTCTCTGCCTCAGGAATGCTGGGAGGAAAGGCGTGTACCACCACACCCCGCCTAGGAATTCTCTTCTTGAACTCTTTCCTAAGCCCCTTTATTATTAGGGGAATGCATCTTTGAGATGTATGCACTGTACAAGGAATGGCTGAATAAAAAGGTAGCTGTGGCCCAGTGTCCAAGAAACTACCCTGGAGACTGAGCAGGCTGCAAAGACAACCTTGAAGCCACTCATTCCCTGGCTAATAATAACATTGCCTGTCAGACCTCACATGGAGGTCATGAGACCATCCCCTGGCCCTCAACAGGCCTCACACTGGTTGGAGGAAACTGAAAGATTGGTTCAAGACAGCCCAGACTTCTCTCCAGCCTTGACGTGCCTTTGTGAGAACCCCCCTCTGGAGGCAGCCCTGCTGCACAGCCCCTCCTGCCACTCCACAGAGAAGGGGCAGGAGTGACTCCTACTTCCCAGCTGCCTTGGAGGGAGACCAGCAGTCGTGTGTGCCCTGAGAGAAAGGCGGCGCTGAGAATAACCTTTTGGCTTTGTCCTTTGGCCTTGCTATGGCCCACTCCACCAAACTTGGGGCTATTTTTATCAGGTGGCATCCTTTAGGAGAGCCGAGTGGATGTGGTTGCAGTGTTCAGGAGAGGTCCTGCTGCTGCCCCCCACTGTGGCCTACTGGGAGGGCTGAGAATAAAGCCACCCTCAAGCTATGCACTGTGGACGATTCTGGGGCTGCCTTTTCTATTCTGGGTCTGAGGTGGGCACCTGACAGGCTTGGGGAATGAGGACCCCTTGCTGGCCCAGTAGTTGACCTCAGAAAACCACTTAACCCCCATTTTTGTGAAGTTACCCATGCCTAGGCCTGGTCACTAAACAGACACAAAGTATAAAACTGAATTGACTGGCTTAAAAAAATACAAAAACTGAAAAAGCAAAGGTGTGACTACCAGGTGGACATGATTTTTCTGTGCCGAGGATCAAACTCAGGCTGTACCACTGAGCTACATCCTCTAGTAGGATTTTTTTTTTTCTTTTGGTTTTTCGAGGTAGGGTCTCGCTCTAGCCCAGGCTGACCTGGAATTCACTATGTAGTCTCAGGGTGGCCTTGAACTCATGGTGGCCCTCCTACCTCTGCCTCCCGAGTGCTGGGATTAACGCCCTGGCTTTTTTTTTTTTTTTTTTTTTTTTCTGGAGGAGGCCACCAAAAACAGAAGGGGGATGAAAAAGGAGTTTGACAAACAAGTTTGCCTGTTCCTCATCCTAGCCCCCCCATTCCTCCCTTCCCCCACCCCCTTCCTTCTTCCCTCTGACTTGGATCTGCCAACTCCAGCCCATTTATGTTTCTGATTAAGAAAGCTTCAAGCCATATAAGGCCCTCTGTGGCCTATGGTTTATGTTGGCTGGAGAGCAAGGTTGTTTTTGCAGTTTGATTCAAAGAAGTAGCCAGAGCTAGTGTGTGTGTCTGTGTATGTGTGTATGTGTGTGCACACATGTGTGCATACACAAGAGTGCACCTACCTCCAGGGGCCACAGCACCTTATTGGGACAGATTTTTTCAAGGGGTGGAGCTGAGGGCACAGTGACTGTCTACACTCTGTGTCGTGTGGCTACAGGGCTTCCTGGCATCGTGTTTGCTGAGAACTTGGGGAAAATGAGCCTGTTGACCCACATGGCATACCTGTCAGGTTCCGAGTCATGGGTATCTTGGTTCTGGGGTATATTCTGGAAACAGAATATGAATAACCCCTCAGCTCTTGTGCCAGTCAAGTCCCTCTAGAAGACATATGTCCCACTAGGTCTTGTGGTCCAGTGCTACAATAAGTACCACTTCTGCAGGTGGGGTGGTGCCCAGCCCGCCATTCCCCTGCAGCAGTGCTCTGACCCCAGCTTGGTCTCCCCTTCTTGCTGTCTTGTTCCTGCCTGAGGACTTTGGCATGCATTCTCCCTCCCTGGAACTTTCTCCCCCTTTCCCTCCTGTGAATCCTGGTGTGGCTCCTCTGAGTCTCTGATGGTACTTCTGAGGGGTAGTCCCTCACCCTTCTGCCCAGAGCTTCCCCTTCCAAATTCTCTCCTTAGCCTTTTTCGTGGAAATCACAGTGCTGGGAACAGGGGACATTTTCCTGCTTCTCCATTGCCTCTCCATGCACAGGGACCTTAGTTAGTTCACTCTATGCCAGGGTGCTGTGAGGCTGCAGGTATTTCCCATTAAGCTGCTACACCTTCTCTGCATTCTTTTCTTTAAAAAAAAATTATTTATTTGCAAGCAGAAAGGAGAGAGAAAAGCTGGGCGTGGTGGTGCAGCATGCCTTTAATCCCAGCACTGGGGAGGCAGAGGTAGGACGTGAGGCCAGCCTGAGACTACATAGTGAATTCCAGGTCAGCCTGGGCTAAAGTGAGACCCTGCCTTGAAAAAGCAAAAAAAAAAAATAATAATAATAATAATAATAATAATAAAATAAAATAAAAAGGAAAGGAGAGAGAAAATGGGCACACCAGAGCCTCAGCCATTGCAAACAAACCAAACTCCATATGCATGTGCCACTGTGCATCTGGGTCCTTAGGCTTTGAGCAATCTCTCCAGCCTCTCGGCATTGTTTTATCTGAAATTTGAGTCTCCACTCATCCCTCCATTTTTGCTTCCTTTGTGTCCCTCATTGAACTTGGCTCACAGTTGGTACTGATCTCATGATTAAATGACTTAGGAGTGGATCCTACCACCTGTTGCTGGCTAGGCCTGTGAGTGAGCATGTTCTCTTTCTAATTATCACTGGTAAGTCAGCAGGCCAGGTTAGTGGTAGTTGACATGAAATTGCCATCCGTTATGAGAAAAGCAAGCATTACAAATGCTCCAACACGCATACTTAATTAGCCAAGGTTAACAAGAAACAGAGGTGTATGGTGTAGAGCTTGTATTGTTATCGATAGTTCTGAATGTGGAGTTCCAACTGGGTATAGTGGCACTCACCTGTAATCCCAACACTTGGTGGCTGAGGTCGGAGCATCATGAATTTGAAGCCACAGAGAATCCCACCAGAAAGATTTAATTAATTAATTTAGGTGCTGGGGACTGAATCCAAGGTCATAGCAAGCTAAGCAAACTCTAAATTGTGTTACATAGCCACTCCCCAGCCAAGTTTTCAGGTTCTGATTATGTCCACAAAAATGGGAAATTTAAAAAATTATTAAGTAGAAACTTTATGTGAACAAGTCAAATGTTATCACTATTTTCCTCCTTCCTGCCCCCATTCTACTGAGGGCCTCCTCCGTGGGATTGCTAGTATGCACCATGGGGTTGAGGGCTGTGAGCTGTGCAAGCAGCAGTCATTGTGGGGGGGACAATGCCTCTGGGTATTCCCCCCACCATGCCTTTTATAATCTTTCCACCCCCTCTCCCACAAAATTCCCTGAGCCATGATGGATGAGTTAAAGTCTTCTATGGTGTTGAGCTCTTAGCAGCTTCTGGAATTTTGCTTTGGGACATTTTGAGTCTCCTCAGTGGCTGTCTCCATTGTCTTGGTGCAGGTTGTCAGCTCACTGTGGGAGCAGCATTCTTGCTCATCTCTCCACTTCCTCTGTGGTTTCACCTGGGCCCTAGCTGATGTGTGAGGGGTGGTTCATCTCCTGCCTGGGAGTCAAGCTATCTTTTCAGGTCTTGTTGGTAGAATTAGGTTGTCCTTGGTTCTGGCTGCCTTTGTGCACCTTACCTGCTTGGAGCCTGGAATGCACTGGTCCCAAACATGCCTTTCCCTCAGCAGGTGCACAGGCCCCACACACCCTGGCCTTAATTTTTAAAATTTTATTTTATTTAAAAAATTATTTTTATTTTATTATTTTTATTTTTTGGTTTTTTGAGGTAGGGTCTCACTCTAGCCCAGGCTGACCTGGAATTCACTATGTAGTCTCAGGGTGACCTTGAACTCATGGTGATCCTCCTACCTCTGCCTCCCGAGTGCTGGGATTAAAGGCGTGTGCCACTGCACCCGGCTTCTAAAAAAAATATTTTTGTTTGCAAGCAGAGAATCAGAATGGGTGCACCAGGTCCTCTACCCCCTGCAAATGATCTCTAGATGCATGTGCCACTTTGTGCATCTGGTTTTATGTGGATTGGATACGGTGGAAATTGAACTTGGGTGGTTAGGCTTTGCAAGCAAGCACCTTAACCGTTAAGCCATATTTCCAGCCCCAAGGTCCTCTCCCTCCCTCCTAGGTAGGGTCTCACTCTAGCCCAAGCTGACCTGGAATTCACTATGTAGTCTCCAGGGTGCCTTTGAACTCAGGGATCTTTCTACCTCTGCTTCCCAAGTGCTGGAATCAAAGGTGTACACCACGTCCAGCTCATTTTAAAAATTATTGAGAGAGAAAGAGAGAATAAATATGGGCATGCCAGGGCCTCCTGCTATTTTTTTAAAAAATATTTTATTCATTGTTTCAAGGAGAGAGAGAGAGAGAGAGAGAGAGAGAGAGAGAGAGAGAGAGAGAGAGAGAACGAGAACACCAGGGCCACCACCTTATGGATCTGGCTTATGTGGGTCCTGGGGAATTGAACCAGGGGCCTTAGGCACTGGAGGCCAGTGCCTTAACCGCTGAGCCATCTCTCCAGCCCGGGCCTCCTGCTATTGCAAAGGAACTCCAGATGCATGTGTCACTTAGTACATCAAGTTTTATGTTGGTACTGGAGAATTGAACCCAGGCAGTCAGGTTTTGTAAGCAAGCACCTTTAACTGCTGAGCCATCCCTCCAGCCCATACAAGGTTTGAAAGGACAGACATGTGCTGAGGATCTAGCTCTGTGATAGAAGAGCACTTGCCTAGAATGTACCAGACTCTAGAGTTTTGTTGTTTTTTTTTTTGTTGTTGTTTTGTTTTTTTTGTTTTTATTGTCCATAATGAGTTACAGCATTTAGTGGGCAAACAATGAGTTGTTATCGCCAATTCCCCGCTGCCCTCCCCTCCCCCATCCACTGGATAACCTCCTCCATGGGTCGTCTGGATCAATCCTTGTGACAGGGGACCATGGATAGCCTAGTATTCAGCCAGGTTCTCCTGGCCATGCCTCTGGATAATCTCCCCCACGGCTCTCACAATCTTTCTGCCCCCTCTTCCGCTCCGTGGTGGATGAGTCTTAAGGCTGCTTTAAGGTTGTGAGCTTAGAGGTCTTTGTGTCGAAATCATTAGTTTCTGTCTCACTGGCTAATCCTGTGTTGATTTAATGGCTGTGGCTGTGGGCCCCTTGTTCATCCCATCATTCTCGGCGGGGTTCCATTTGGATCCTCCACGATATGACTGTGGTGGCTCCTCTCTTGCCAGAATCTCATCTATCGGCCTACTGTCGGTTGGTAGGATTAGATGGGCCCCAGCTCTCTCGCTGCATCCTGAAAAATACAAACACAACCTCCATCGGAGAGTGAGATCAGTGTAGGTTAACAACTATACACAATTCTGGCTTACCTAGATTCTATTTTTAGTAGCCTCCCTGTCACTCGCTCCCATAGTGCATCTTGTTATGGGAGCCCAAAAGTATGGGATCCGGTGCCTATCGCCCTGAATCCCTAGTTCCAGACCAGACTCTAGAGTTTGATTCTCCAGGACAAAACAAAACAAGAAAAACAGTCCTTTGCCCTGCTCTGTCCTGTCCTCTTACCTTGGCATTTGTCTTCAGTTTGCCAGCTGCTTTCCCTCCCACTTTTGTCTGTTACTAAGTTGTTGTAGAGCCGGGCTGTGAGTTCGAGGCCAGCCTGAGACTACATAGTGAATTCCAGATCAGCCTGGGCTAGGGTGAGAGACCCTCCCTCCCTCGAAAAACAAAAAAGTGGTATATTTGCTTTCATTTTAGAAAATTCTCTCTCTCTCTCTCTCTCTCTCTCTCTCTCTCTCTCTCTCTTTCGAGGTAGGGTTTCACTCTAGCCCTGGATTACCTGGAACTCACTCTATAGTTCCAGGCTGGCCTCACAGCTATCCTTCTGAATGCTGGGATTGAAGGAGTTCGCCACCACACCCCTGGCTGGATTTGTTATTATTTTTATTTTTTTCCTATGGGAGATTCCTACGCTTGGTTTTCCTGTGCCCTGGATAGAGATAAGCATAACCATTGCATGATTACAGAGCTCTTTTTTGTTGTTGTTTTTCGAGGTAGGGTCTCACTCTAGTCCAGGCTGACCTTTAATTCACTATGCAGTCTCAGGGTGGCCTTGAACTCAGGGCAATCCTCCTACCTCTGCCTGGCGAGTGCTGGGATTAAAGGCATGAGCCACCACGCCCGGCTGCTCTTTGTTTTCTTGTCTTTTATTTTTGCTGATAGTTCAGACAGTGCTGGTACTCAAGATCCTCTGGCTTCAGCCTCCTGAGTATATCTTTATGCCTAGTCCTGTCTTTCCTTTTTTCTGTATCTCTCTAGCTCCCTCCTCTTCTGAGACTCTGCAGTGCCATTGGTGGAGAGCTGCTATCCTTGTGATTAAATATGTCAGGGCCTCTTAGTTCCGTGATGCTCTTGGGATGAATCCCTGTTGGCAGGCATTGCTTTCCTGTCCTGGGAGTCTCCTCCTCTTCTGTTTGTTCCTCTGTGGATGTGAGGCTCCTCCTTTCTTGGCTTCCTGTCTCCGTGGAACACATCTTGGATGGCTTGCTAACAATGTGTCTACATGGGTGAGTGGATAGCAAGAAGCAAGCCCATGTGTGCAGGAGGCCAGGGCCCTGAGCACGGGCTTGGTGGAAAGTATGTCAGGACAGCTAGAAGAGCTGGACACGATGCACCCAGGGGTGATAAGTGCATCCTGAAGGTGATGTGGCCTTCAGCCCAGTCCCCTCTCATCACTGTTTCCTGCTTGTTCCCCTGCCACCAGCAGGACCCTTTCCTGTCTCTTGGAGCTAACGGAATTGATCAGTGGCAGAGGGCAGTTAGGTAAGCAGGTCTCTCTGCCTTTGCCCCCAGAGAAGGTGGGAAAGATTCAGGAGTGCCTCGACAGATGAGAGTGCCTCACTCGCTCATCTCTGTCCCATCCTGAATGGCATCCTGTGGCTCCCGATACAAATTTGTTAACTAGACATAATTCTCATGCCTTTATTTGAGTTTTTGTGGTTGGTGTCATTATATAGTTTGTTTGGAAAATCAGGGAGGCAGATCTTTTGCAATATCCATTGCCTTTTCTCATTTCTCCTGAAGGCACATACTATTTAAAAAAATTTTTTTTAAATCTACTTATTTGTAAGCAGAGAGAGATAGAAGAAAGACAGACAGAGAGAATGGGTGCATCAGGGCTCCCAGCCACTGCAAACAAACTCCAGATGCATGTGCCACTTTGTGGATCTGGTTTACAAGGGTACTGGGGAATCAAACCGAGGTCATTAGGCTTTGCAGGCAAGCACCTTAACTGCTGAGCCATCTCTCCAGTCCCCCACTCCTGTATTTTTAAACAACTTCCATAAATACAATATACTTGCACTACCCCCTTGCACTACCCTCCTTTTTCTTCCTCCACCAAATCCCTTCTTTCCAAATAGTCCTTGTTCTATTTTGATATCATATTTTTCTTTTTCTTTTTAATGTCGAGGTAGGGTCTCGCTCTAGTCCAGACTGACCTGGAATTCACTATGTAGTCTCAGGGTGGCCTTGAACTCATGGTGATCCTCCTACCTCTGCCTCCCAAGTGCTGGGATTAAAGGTGTGTCACCATGCCCTGCTCATTTTTTTTTTTTAACATCCTAATTTGCAGGTCTTGTGAGGTAGTGAGTGACAGCCACTGTGAGGTCACAAGTGCAAAAGACACTTTGTGTCTGGAAGACAGAATTCCAAAGCACTCCTCCCCATCCTTTGGCTCTTTCTTTCTGTCACCTCTTCTGCAATGGTCCCTGAGCCTTGGAGGTGTGATAGAGATGTCTCACTTAGTGCTGAACACTCCACTGTCACTTCTCAGCACCACGATCTGAAAAGAAGCTTCTGTAACCAAAAGTGGCCATAGCATTAATAAATGGGCATAAACACAAGTGTTCGGAGAAGCATGCTCTTTCTTGGCTTTTCTGGTTTTTTTTTTAAACTCTTATTTTATTTTATTTATTCATTTTCAAGCAGAAAGATACAGAGAGAGAGAGAGAGAGAGAGAGAGAGAGAGAGAGAGAGAGCGCGAGCGCGCGCGCCAGGGCCACCACTTTGTGGGTCTGGCTTATGTGGGTCCTGGGGAATTGAACTCAGGGCCTTAGGCACTGGAAGCAAGTGCCTTAACCGCTGAGCCATCTCTCCAGCCCTTGTGTTTTTGTTTTGAAGGCAGCGACTCTAATTTGTGATCTTCCTGCCTCAGCCCCCAGAGTATTGGGATTACAGGCATGTGCCATCACACCTTGTTAGATCACTGCTCGCTTCAGCAGCCGGGGTGGCGCCTGTGTGGTCAGGCAGGAACTCTGTGTACCCAGGACATTCCTGCAGCTGCCTTGGCATCTCCTCTAGAGCAGAATTCATGGGTAAAGCCGAATCGAGAGGCAAGGTGGACAGGGCAGTCTTCCCATCACCGGAAAGGAGTAAGGTGGGCTTGTCAGCAGGGAGAGATGTGTGTCTCCCAGTTAGGAGTTAGTTCAACTGCTAAGTGGGCTGTCAAGCAAGACCACCATGTCTAGTGGTTGGATTTTGGACTTCAGTTCCTATCTGGAGCCCTAGGTTCTAGACATAGTGTTTTTGTTTTTGAGGGGCTAAGGAAGTATATCCTCTACCCAGATCCTACAGTGAAGCAGGCTAAGATTCTCCGTGAATTGGGCATGGTGGCGCACGCCTGCCTTTAATCCCTGCACTCACTCTTAGGAGACAGTGTAGGAGGTTTACTGTTGAGCTTAAGGCCAGCCTGGGACTACAGAGTGAGTTCCAGGTTAGCCTGGGCTAGAGTGAGACCCTACCTGGGGGCTGGGGGGAATTCTCCACGACATCCTCATAATTGGGCCCCACATGTAGGTGAAGGGCACCAGCTGCCCAGAGCACATGAGGGGCTGTGCTGGCTGGCCTGCTGCCCTGTGGGGCCATCACAAATAGAGGGTGGAGACATGGCCCTGGGCCAGGTCTCCCAGCCCCATTATGAGCTAACACAGAGTCTTGGGGTGCCCTCACTAGCCACAGCTTACATGGACCCTCAAGGATGAAGGGGAATACCCAGGCTGGGCTGAGGGCATTACACCCGAGGCATGGCTCCATCACTGTGATTCCTGGGCCATAGCCATGCTGCTGTGAGAGTGACCCAGGCTCACCATCGCCCCCAGCCTCAGTGGCACAGCTACCCTCTGCCAGCAAAGTAGGTACTGACCTCACAGCCTTGGTCAGGCCCTCATGTGTCTTGGGGTCTTTTGGGAACACCCTCTAGAAATGTACTGTTCAGGAGGTAGTCACCAGCTGCACGTTAGAATTTCATAAATTCATTTCCTCAGTCACATTTGTCACCTTTCAAGTGCTCAGTAACCCCTTTGGATAGCAGCTGGCACATGGAAATCACCCCAGCCATCACCTCTGGTGACCTGCCGCACTTTGACCAAGCTGCCATTGCCCATAAAGGTCAAGACTTCTGTTGTCTGACCCTTAGCAGCTCTTTCCTCACTCTTTGGCTCTGCTCTGGGACTTGCTGCCCCCTCCTACTCCTAAAGGCATTAGAACCATAATTTATGCCATGTCTCCCCCCTCATACATTGCAGCCTATAGAAACCCTGGCCATCTGAGAGCCTTCCTGGGTCCTGCTGTTTTGGCTTGGCTGCTTGTGGTACCAGGACTTTGCAAGTGTGAGAATGGGTTAGAGTCTTCACCTAGATCATGGGAATCCGACCTTACATGCCATGCACACAGACTTGAACGGGTGAGCCGTTGTGACCTGATGAGGAATGGATGCAAACCTTGGAGGCAAGGAACTGAGTGTGTGTATGCGTGCTGCTTTTCCTCCCCCAAACTCCTACCCTAGGGGAGGGGCAGCTGCTGCTCTCCAGGCTTGGGCTTGGGGGTCTGAATCCCTGTAAACAATGGCAGAGAGGACCCTTAAAAGGGAAGAGCATTCAGCAAGAGCTTGCTCTGCTCTGCTCTGGAGATGGAGTGGCTAGGCGCCTTCTTGGTTTTGACTACTGGAATAGTGGGAGCAAAGTTCAAATTTCAGCCAAGAGAATGTGTAGGCCTGTTCAGAACACAAAGTGAATGTGGTTACACTGACCAGGTCCGAGTTTAAACTGAACTTGGGCTCTTGGCTCCTAAGCTTTTGTTTGTTGAGATAGGCCCAGACTGACCTGGAGTTCACTATGTAGTCTCAGGGTGTCCTTGAACTCTCAGTAATCCTCCTACCTCACCTCCCAAGTGCTGGGATTAAAGGCATGCATCTCCACTCCCTATGTAAGCTTTGTTTCTATGATCAACTTTCCTGTCAATTACATGCAGCTCTCTCTCTCTCTTTTTTTTTTTTTTTTTACAGTAACGACAGCCAAATTGGCTTAGTCACTGGGACCAACACTTTTCATATCATTCCCAGGGATTGTTTTCTTGTTTAGCAGAAGGCTCTAGGCTGCAGTTCCTGGTTTGTCAGCTGACTTGGGAGTGAGCCCATTACTTTTCTACAGGCTGTTTTAAGAAGCCACAGGTACTTCTTTAGAAAGAGAACCTGGAGTGAGCAGATGAATGCAAAGGCCTTGTGGCTGTAGCACGTGCCTGCCTTCAGCTCTGGGTGACTGTTTGGCCACAAGCCAGTGTACATCTATTCCTGGGCAAATGGACCTGCTAAAAATAAGCAGGCAGCCGTTTAATTCCAGCAGATTCAAAATAGCTGAGTGTCCTCCTCACCAGCCCTAGGGCAGGGCTCCACAGCATCCTTGTGGGAGGTTTTTCCCTGATTGCAGGCCCCTTGTTTCCCCCCCTCCCCCAAGGAGAAGATGGTTTTGGGATAGCCACCAGTTAACTTGTGAGTGTGGGGGTTTTGAGACCTAGTCTTTAGTCTTGGGAGATTTAGATTCAAACAAAACAACCAAGACAAAGATAGCTACTTATATGATCTGCCAGAGAAAGAAAGAAGGTAGCAGGAAGCTTCCTGAGATTGAGGAGGGGTGGTGTGTGTGTTTGCATGTGCACACGTGTGTTTACACAGGAAAAGGTTGGTGCATCCTATGCCAGCTCCTGTAAGCCTGTCAGAACTTGTAAACCAGGGACCATTTGACCTGGGACTGGTTCTGGGTGAGGGCTAGCTGCTTTCTTGACCGATGGGAAGCTAGAGAGCCCTCATGGGTGCCTCCTTGCCGCAGACACCTTTTAGCAAGACCCTGCGAGGCTTAGTAAATTTTGTTCAAGGCTTTTGGGTAGATAGTTGTTGATCTGATCCCAGGGCCTCTGTTCTTGGTAGAGAGTGGCTCCTGTCAAATCAACCCTGTCCTCTTTTCTCTTTGGGGAGCTTGTACCTCAGTTCCTTGGCTGGAAGCAGTCCCAGGGAGAGCAGTAGCCCGGCTCTAGCCCACAATGGGCTGGGATTGGGAAATGGTGAGCACTGGGAAGCCTTTCTTGGTTCCTTGTGTTAGGTGGTCTCAGGTGAGCAGTGTCAGTGTTCATTCAACACTTTCTAGGAGGCCCCTTGACACAAGAAAGAATGCCAGGCTTGGAAATATCACCAGGCCTGTGTTTCCTGGGCTGCCCTCTGAGCTGAGCAGCTACAGCAGATTGCTTGGCGGGGGGGGGATGGAGAGGGGCTTAGAGTCTTGGTCTTCAGGGAATAAGCCCAGCTGAGAGGCTCAGGCAGTGAGACTGATGTGCTGCAGAGCCCAGGCAGGTGCTGCTTCTGGTCACACCGAGGACTGGGAGCAGCACCTGAAGGTGCTGGGTGGGGGGGGTGTGTGCCGGGACATGGTTGGATCAGAGCTAGGGGAGAGCTTGCTGAGCCTCATTGCAGTGCAGCCAGCTTCTGGGGTCTCAGGAGGATGAATGGGGTGACCGGCAACTGTGGGAGAGGCCGGACTCTGAGGATTGACTTTCGTTCTTATGGGGCAGGGTGGTGGGCTTCTCCCAGATAGTCTGAAAGCCATTTGTGTCTTGGGTCCCAACTCCTGCCAACCTGTGGTAGTGGCCCTTTCCTGTTAAAGGGGAAGCTGTCCATTCTCTGTGGGAGTAGCTGTTTTTTTTTTTTTCTCTCCCCCCATTCCATTGAATCTTTTTCTCGAGACTATAATTACCAGAATTCTGTAGGAATCTCAAGTGCTTTAAAGCCCTGCTGAAAAAGGATTGCCTAATTAGAAGTCAGAATCTTATGGCCTGGTTTCCACTTCCTGTTAGCATGTGTCTGTTGGGCATTCTCCTGACTGCAGGCTGTGGGCTCCCTGCTTGTCCTGAGCATACCTCCTACCTCTGCTGGGGTTAGTCTTTGCTCTTGTAGCCAGCCACTGAGCATGAAGCAAGTGCAGAGAGTCTCACTGGTTTTCTCAGCCTGTAGCTTGTTAAGGACAATGAGTCTCAAACCTCACTGCACATTGGACTCACCTGGTTCAAAACAAAACAGAAACATTTGTGGTTGAAGGTGCTTGCTTGTAAAAACCGAGGGCTTGAGTTTGATTCCCCGGTACCTGTGCGGAGCCAGACACACAAAGTAGCACATGCTTCTGGAGCTCGTTTGCAGTGGCGGGAGGCCCTGCTGCGCCCATATTTTCTCTTCCTCCTGCTCATTCTCTCTCGTTCAAATTAAAAACAACACCTGGTGCTGATTCCTTTTTTTAAAAAAATATTCAAAGAAATATTTATTTGAGAGAGTATGAGAAAGAGATGGATATATAGAGAGAATGGGTGTGCCAGGGCCTCCAGCCACTGCAAATGAACTCCAGATGCATGTGCCACCTTCTGCATCTGGCTTTATGCGGGTATTGGGGAATTGAATCATCTAAGCCATCTCTCCAGCCCCTGGTGCTGCTTCATATACCTCAGATTCTGATTTAATTGACTTTGCAGGCCACCTTGGCCTTGGGCCTTTCAAAGCTTCCTCGGCAGCTGGGCATGGTGGCCCACACCTGTAGTCCCACTGAAGTGAGAGGATTGAGAGTTCAAGGCCAGCCTGGGGTACTGTCAAAATAAAAGTGTCTCCAATGACATTAATGTGGACCCAAAGATCCACTATATATATCCAACTTCTCTGTAAATAGAAATACCAAGTGATCTGCTAAAAAACTAAGAACTGATAACTAATAAATGATTTCATCAATCAATGGGCAGAAACCTCCTCTCTTTCCCCAGCTAGATGGCTGAGCTTTCCAGCTTTCCATGAGGCTTCTAGCTTTTGTTTTCTTCATAGAGTGTCTTCTCCATGGCAGTACATGAGATCAACTTGCTCGAGCGCCAGGAAATCCGTGGACTCCACAATGCACTTACTAGTGATTTCTCTGAAAAGTTCATTCCAGTTTTGTTTCAAATGATAACTCTGGTGAGCATTCTTATATGGAGCTCTGCCTGTGCACAGGTTGTGTGTGTGTGTGTTGCTGCTAATTGGAGGTATAGCTGGGATTTTTAGGTCATAGGGCATGCTAATAAGGTTTCAACAGGTATTACTAAAGCTCTCCAAAAAGGTTGTATGAATTTCCCCTTTTCTACTGGTCATGGTGCTACATGCCTTTAATCCCAGCTCTGAGGCTGAGGTGGTATTACTGTGAGTTCCAGGTGAGCCTGGGTTACAGTGAGATAAGCAAAAAGATTTTCTTTTCTTGGCTCATATAGTGTATGCATTGTTACCATGGATCTACTAAATGGTGAGCTCAGGTTTAATGTGGACTGGAAGTGGGGTTTCTACTTCTCAGTTGTTGTACCTTGAATTATTTTAACTTTTAAGCTCCAAACTATGTGGTTGAGGATTTGGTACAGGCTTACCTGCTTGAATCTGGAGCCATAAGATAGCATCACTGAAGCTCCACTCAGAGGGGAGGACACAAAGTCACCTGAATCCTGGCCCCACTTTGTTCTTTGTAGTCCATTGATTCACCTTAGATATTACCAAGGAAGTTCATCTGTACAGGTAGAGAGGCTTTCTGGAGATGACATCTCCCTGGCAGCCCTCCTCTCCATCACTTTGGAGTAGATGACATCTAGTCTCCTAGCATTCCTCCTCTCGTAGTGCCTAGGACTTCCCTGAGGCCCTTGCAGAATGCCGCTGTGATTCAGAAGGTCTGGAGTGGGGCTGAGAGGTACACTTCTCACAGGTTCCCTGGTGATGGTCAGTGCCTCTGGTCTATGGCCACACTTTGAGAAACAGAGTCCTAGAGTGGTGGTTCCCAGGCCCTGCTGAGTGTGAGAACAATCCAGAGAAAGCTGAAACATTTCTGTTTTGTTGCAGAGATAGCAAATATAAATGTTACATGCAGGTGCAAAACACTGGTCAGTATGCAATGCCTGCACCCTCTTATCTGGCTCTTGTGACACTGTTTTCTCTCCTTTGCTCTCCCCAGGCATAGCTACTTCATCCACGCCGCCAAGATGACAATCCAGTTTCGCTCACTCTTTCCCTTGGCATTGCCTGGAATGCTGGCACTCCTCGGCTGGTGGTGGTTTTTCTCTCGTAAAAAAGAACGTGTCAGCAGCAATGATCAACAGACAGAAGCTGTTGGTGTGGCACTGAGGGCCAGCTCTGCCATCAAGGACCCACTCCCTAGGGAAGAGGCCTGTCCTGGAGGGGTGTCCATGTCCCCCAGTGTCCCACAGCTGCCAGAAAAGGAACAAAACTCTGCAAGCAAGCCATCAGAGGAGCCCCCAGCCTTGTTGCTTAGTCGTACTGTCCGCAGCCTCCCTAACATCTCAGATTCGAGGTTGCAGCCGGGACAATGCAGAGATGACAGCATGAAGGCAGAGCTCACCCTGATGGGGGACAAAGCCAAATCTATTAGTCTCGAGTGTCCCTTTCAGTCACCAAAGGATGTTCCATTCCCCCATGAAGCAGTGGACATGTGTAAGCAGGAGTCTGC
>PVHP010024985.1:0-16608 GCA_004024765.1 Zapus hudsonius
AAAAAAAAAGAAACTCCCAAAGAAGAATAAGGGAAGAAACGTAGAAATTAAGAAGACATATAGGACATTCCAAATCGTAAGTTGCTACATTTCTATAACTTCACAGAATACAAAACATAGTCCTTATAAAACTGGTTCAACTTACTTAAATACCAAACACATTTTTACTCCTCTGTATTAGTGCCTGGAAGACACTTATGAAATGAGTCTTTGTGAAATAACCTATGAATACTTTTCCAGGTACCAGGAAAGTTAAGACAATCACAAATCAAAGAACGTCATTTTCCCAAAGCTGCAGTGTAAAAAGACTACAAACAATTGAGTGCATGCATAGAAATGGGTTTCTCTGCTCTAGGAAACGGACGTGGAATAAAGAATGGAGGTGGAAATAGATTGTCTTGAATGGAAGTATGACTCACTGTATGATTTCAGGTTTGTGCACTGTCGCATCACATTCTTCCCCTGTCCTGTCTCATACCCATGTTTTTGTCTCTAAGCAACTGCATGATGAGGGTGCTGTCTTTAAAGCACTGAAAAAAGAAATAAAAGATTGCAGAGAGACCTACCATATCCTTGACAGGCAGAAGCAATTTTGTGAAAATGTCAGCATTACCAAAACTAATCAATGCAATTCCTATCACAGTTCCAAGGACATTCTTTTCCAAACTAGAAAAAGCATTCCAACAATTCATATGAAAACACAAAAGATTACGCTATGATAGCCAAAACCAACCTCAGTAGAAAGAACACTGCTGCAGTTTTCACAACTTCTGAGCAAAACTTCTACTGCAAGAATCAAACTCACCATTTAGAGGCCTAATGCAACCTCTAAGGAAGTGGGGTGATGAATAAAAGAGCTAATCCCACAGCAAGGCAGAGATCCTATGGAAGGAAAATGGAGAGAGGCTCCAAGGGTGTCCAAAACACAAATTTAGAGACCTAATAACTGTGCAAAATTTAAACTCGCCCACCATGACTCAGAGAAATTTGAAGAAGTGGTGACTGAAAGAAGTAAGAGCCATAAAAGGAATGTCATCCTGGTTTCAATAGTTTTTTCTAATAACTTATGATACTGAGCATATTGTTGTGTTAATATATAATTTTATTCCAATAAAAAAACGTTAAAAAAGAGTCAAAACTGGTTATTGAGGCATCTTCAGAGAGGTGTTCGTACTTCCTTTACATGAAAACAGAAACCCAAATAAATGTGGGGGAGCCCTGAAGATAATTAAGTCAGCCTCAGAGGTCTGTACAGGCCTCGTTTGAAGGGAGTGGAACTAGGAGAATTATAACTCAGAACAAGAGTGTCTCAGCTGGTCACAGAGATGTCAAGCAGACATCGTAAGATAATAGGCTGGCTCTTTTTAAAAGGCTAATATAGCACAAAGCTCTTAACTATTAACATCTAATTCTCCTCAGTTGCTACAGTCCATCATCAAAGTTCTAGCCTCAGCTTTTGGTTCCTTTTTGCCAAATATCATGTTGCACTTTGTGTGTTTTGTGTAGATGGAAAGTGACTGTCCCATCTGGTCAGAGCAAGGAGTAATTCCTTCAGAAGAGTGATCATAAACAAGCAGTTAAAGAACAGCTGAAGCATATTGAATCTATTAGCCATTATGATCCTGCTTTGTATATGTCTATGTATGATTTTTTTCTGTATGTAACAGGACCTTTACAGGTGACACATAATGCTAGTATTATATCTAAGATTGAATGTCATGATTCACATAAGCAGAAGGTAAAAACCAAACAAACAAGGATGCTGTCTGTAGAAGTAACAGAGAGGACATTTTCAACTTGGATAAGAAGTGTTAAATGAAATTTCTGGATGTGATATTTTGGGGTTCAAAGGGGTCCTCCAGATTTATGAACCCCAATTTTAGATTCTCTCCTAACTTTAATAAGGAATTGATAAAGATGGATTGGAGAAGAATAAATTATGACTTCAGTTTATTTAGGGAGAAATCACAAATTGTGGAGTTTATTTAAGGGGAATTGGGATCACGTGGAAAACACTGCATAGTTTGTAAGGCTTATTTATGAATGACTAATGTTTTAGAGAAAAGCTGAGAAAAGCTATAAGCATGAGGAAAGTAGTTCATCATTTAAGAGAAACTGAGGCTTTTAAAGAGAGATTAGAATAGAGCCGCAAGCACATGGAAAATAGAGCTGAGGTCCATAGGTAGGGAGACTCAGGAGCACACATGATGTCTCCCATGTGCTTTCAGAGGGCAGACAGCAGGGCTAGAAAATGAGAAGGCAGATATCTAAGTAGAAACCAATAAATTCAGAGGAGAAATGAATAATAAAGAGTGACACTCATGGTTACCCCCAGTTTAAGGAAATTACACAGGTAGCAGGCCTGGAGTTAGCAAGAGTACCCAGGGGGTGAATTCATAGACCAGAGGAAGATCATACATGCAATTACAGTGAGAAGCTACCACAAAACATAAAGCAGAGGCAAGAAGCAAAGTTCCCCCAGACCAAGAGACAGGGTTGTGCTCTCCCACCCCCAAGGGGGTAGGAGCCAAACTCACCTGTGCATCCAAGCAGCTCAGGATAAAGCCAAAGAGTCTCACACACTCAGAATCATGCTGGGGCTTGGGGGGGGCGGAGAACAGGAAGGCCCCAAGATTTATAGCCTCAGATTCAGGTATGTAAGGGAGGTATGCAATTGGTTTAGAGACTTGGAAGGTGGACCCCAGGGCTAGCCCACCTGGGCCAGCCCACTTGATAGCATGTTAACCTATGGGCAGCAGGGGACGCTGGAGATCAGTCTGCAGCGGGCATGAGTTCCAGTTCTGTCTAGTTTTCATTCTTGTGCCAGGATGAGAAGGCATGTGAAGTGGCATATCCTGGTTCTCTCCAGGCCTCCATCTCTACCTGAAACTCCCTAAAAGAAGTTAGCTTTCTCCCATCCTTCTTCAATATGAAGATTCGTCTAAGTAAGATAGGAAGTATAAGAAGCTAGTAGTTAAATGAAAGTCTTTTAATCACTTGGTACAGGCTAAAAATTCTCAGATACAGAAGAACCAATGAAAGTGTGTCAAGTTGGAAAAGCTAAAAGCTTCCATTATTTTTGTCAATTGATTAGCCAAAGGAACCATTAATTTTTGCATAATTAGGCCCATTATTATTTATTAGAATAAGATATTTAACAAGGAAGTAAGGTTTTACCTAGCAGGAAACCATATGAGATCAGAACAATATAGAAGCATATAGATTCAGGATGTGATATTGAACAAGAACAGATTTACCCAATGGGAAAACATATAAACATAGCATTTAAACATAATTTCACCAGAAGTTATGAGAGGTTTCAGTGGATGAAAGGATGAAACAAAATCTTTGTAAACTATTTTGTAAAACTTTGGTAAGAGTATTTAAGAAACATAATTGTTGGGAACAGAGAATTGTGGGAGAGCAGACAAATTTAAAAACAATATTTTAAGAAATATTATTTTATACAGATAGCATGTTATATTAAACAAGATAAAGGCTTCATTTAATAAATATATATGTTTAAATTTTTTATTTGTAAACAATTTTTAAACATCTGTAAAAGCACAGCAATATCTAGGAGATCTACGGTTGTAAACAGAATTGGACATTTTGGAAACATTATTAAGAGCAGAATCACATTTAATAAAATTTGTTTGATTATAGAAGTTTTATATATTTTAATAATACAATTTCTTTATATACATCTTAATGAGGAATTTAATAATCTTTGATCTAAATTTAATTCAAACTTTTGATTTAGAGATACACATATATTATCTTTTATATGTCCTCTGGATAGGATGTAATGGTTCTTCTCATTTAAATATTACTATAGAAAAAGAAAATTGGGTCTGTCTTTAATAGCCTCTAAGCTTAATGCCCCTTTAGGGAGTTGAGAGCCCAAATTATTTAGGAAATGGGCTTTGACTTGATCTGGCTTCTTCAGGCTGGAGGTGGATGAGGTGGGATTGGCGGGGACTCAACACTTGTTGGCTTTTAGGCATTCGGGAAACCATAAAAGGGACCTCGGAAAGTCAATTATATTATTCTTATATTTTGGCTTTATGTATTATTTAAATAAAGCTTAAATAATAAGAAGCAAAATGGACTAAATTATTACATTTTTATAAGGAAAACCCAGGAAACTATAATTAGAAAGCATGTGTATTGTATTTAACAGTCATAAATGAAGCTTGAAAACATTGTGACTTTTTAGTCAATAGATGAAGCAATAGATAAAAAATTTTTAAATGAAAACTTAAGAGAGAAGGTATGTATGTTCTATTTAGCAGTTATAGGTGTATACTTTGTTTAGCTGTTATAAATATGCTTAGTAACATATTGAGACATTTTTAAATTGATTTAATGGAGAGCTAGCAAGTACCTAGAAAATTGTTAGTAAAGGCAATTAACAGCAGGGTGTCATCTTGATGTCTCAGTTTTAAAAATATTTTTAACTCATATTCCTTTAGAGAAAATCACCCCAACTATTCAAGAAAAGCTGGATACAGACAAGTCAGGTTTTAGACTTACAGTAACAGCAGAGTTCAGAGGAAGACCATTGGTTTGAGCATGTACCCTGAAGGAGATACAATGTCTTAAGAGTTAATTTATTCTTTTAAGCAACAGGAGCTTAAGAGTTTAGTTTAGTTAAGAAAATTACTTATATCTTAATAAAAATAAAGCAAAATTTAGTCATTGATACATTAGAACAGCTTGGTTTTAAAATAACCCTTTTCATTTAAGCTGTAGTAAAAACAAAACCATTGATCAATTTGCTTTTTGAAAGGGAAAAAGCACAGCTGGACATTTATTAAACCTGATGGAGAAATCTATAGCAGTTAATCTAATGTACATAAGAGGCATTTTAATAAAGTACTTTTTATGTTTTACCCACAAATATTAGAGTAGGTTAAACTAAGGCAGGATATCTAATCTTTTATGTCCAAATGGTATAACATAATTAGATTGTTTCTTTTTTATAAGATTTAAGTGACAGACCCAGCAACAACCCTTTGGCAGAATTATCATCATTCAGTTCACTTGACAGAATTAGAAGCACTCAGTTAAACAAAGCAGGAAATTAATTACCTTTAAGGCTACAGTACTTTTGACATGATATTTAAATATGGTATTATATAAAAATCAGTAATACAAGAATAAAAGGAGGTCTTATGTTTGCTAAATGAAATCTTACACTTGGCAGTACATAAGATAAATCTTACATTTAGGTATCTGTATAATAAAGGACCTTTATTGTGTGCCAGGCCAGGCAGCCCCAGAGACAACCCTCCCCTTGAGTGGGAGGTGTCTATCTAGAGCTAAAACCGAGTGCTAAAACTGATTGGTCAGATATGAACCAATCAGCTGTCTCTCTGACTCACCTGGGGAAAACTTAAATTAACTTTCCTAGAAGAAAGCACTCTCTTCCCCACATGGCAGGCTGGCAAATGGACCTCTGACTCCAGGGACCGGTAAGGTTTCCCCAGCCCCCACCACAGCCTGTGGTGAGGGGCTGGATTTCTCTTCCACCTCAATCTTTTCTTCTCAGGATCTTTCCCCTTTCTGCTTGTTTAGGTAAACAACAAGTTCTGTTAAAACCTCTCCACGTTTTCTCCCCACACTGGTGGCTGGAGAACTCTGTAACTCCCCATGTTCCCTTAAATAATAAAGTCTCCCACTATACCTTAATATCTTGTTGTCTATGATTTTATTTCCTTAACTTTAGATACAAGAATCTGGGTACTCCTCAAATTTTGGGGTGCATTAGAATTTTGCTGGGCATTATCTAAATTCTAACCCCCCAGCTCACCCCTCTACATTATTATATGGTACTTAGTGGTATCTTGACTAATTACCAGACATGTGTCTTATTAATAACCAAAATTAGCTATTTGGTAGAGATTTAAAACATTTAAAATCTACTCAATGAATCAAAGTTATTTGTTAAAGATGTTAAGCCATTGTAATAAACATTTGAGATCTAAATAGTATGCCCAAATAATAAACTACATGTAAATCTTGGCCTTTAATTAAGCGGGTAATTAAGTAGTCTATGATATAAGTAACACAGACTTGTGTTTTTTGTAATCTAATATCACCTAAAGTCTAAGTATACACTCTAAAATTATAACATTTGATGGTCGAATTCAGTCAAGTAGCTCTTGGAGGTAAGACAGACTGAAATACAAACGTGTGGGAATGGCCAGTCTCGGATGTATAACAAGAACATGTAACAGAGACAGGAGAGATTTTTCTTTAAATGTCTAATAACCTCCATAGTCTGATTTTAAAATGCCAGGCAGGGCCAAGGCTGCTGTTTGTTTTTCCCCAAACTCAATCTCTTAAACCAGAATAGCATTTGGACTCCACCCAGGTGAGAGCTGAAGCCACGTGTTTGGGGGCATCTTGGTTGTAACCATGTTGGCCAAGTCAGGTGACCTCTATCTCTGGGTTGGAGTCAGGGGAAACAAGCCCTGTTATATCCAGGAAGCAAGAAGACAGTGCACTTTAATCCCAAGTCTATGAAGCAGTTGAATGTTGCAGGAGCTGTGGGGTTTATCCCAGATGCTAGGTCTCAAAAGGGTGAATTAGCATTTCAGTTGCCAGAGGCCTGCAGCCTGCCTCAGGTGTGAATTAACATTTATAAAGTCTCTGGAATAGCATATATGCCCTGAGGAAATTTGCACTCATTGGAAGACTGCCAGTTTGGGGACAGCCATGTTTTGCAGTGGAGTGTCCAGGGCTCAAGGGGGCTTCTAGAATGTGACAGACTGTGAGTGAGAAGAGGCCAGTGGACACATGTTGGTGGAGGGACACAGATCACCATACTGCCATTGTCCTGTGTGTCCTGGTGGCCAGGTGACATGATACCTGTTTAAGAAAGGTATCTGAGGGGTATGCTTTTGCAAATAGGTCAGTCAGGGAGGGTGGGGATAGCCAGCATCCTGCAGGTAGTTAGGGACAGACGCCCAAAGAGTGAACGAGGAAATGCCACTCTGTTCCTCCTGGAACCTACATTTGATCCTGTCTCTCCAAGATGGCTGTCAGTGACACACACAATAGGAAATTCTGCTTATAAATAGAGAAAACTATTGAAGACTACAAGGCACGTACTTTGGATTTCAGCATTAGGAGAAGTAGCAGCAGAGAAAAGAAAGCTGAGGAAAATGTCTCAAAATGTACTCACTATGTAAGCCACCTTCTTGTCTTATACGTGCACACACACATGCAGACACACTCACACACACATGCACACACACACATGCAGACACACATACACATGCACAGACACATGCACACACACTCACACACACATACACACACATACTACACACACAGTCACACCCATACATACACTCACACACATGCACACATGCACAGACACACACTCAAACACACACATGCACACACACACATACACACATACACACTCACAAACACATACACACACTCACACATACACTCACACACATACACACACTCACACACTCACCCACGCACACATGCAGAGACACGCACACATGAAGAGACACTCACACACACACCCATACACACACACACACACACACACACACGCACACACGCACGCTGCCTGCCTTCCTATTATTAGCTGTGAACTGCTTTGATTGCAAACTCAAGCCTTTCCCCAGACTTGTGTAGTAACTCATTCCTCGTCTTCCTGGGCAGGAACATAGCTCCAGCATGTCTTCTGTTTTGTATCCTGAATCATTCATGGTTCTTTTCATTTCTACAGGATTATTTCTTGAGCATCTAAATATGCAGTTATTTATGCTGCTTTATTAGCAAGTATTGTGAGGGTCTGAATATCAGTAGAGTTTATGTTTACATGAAGTCTTAAAATATGTTTAAGGAAGAAAAATATTTGAGGGAGGAAAGAAATCCAAGGCCATTAGAAGTAATTCCGGCAATTTTAAAATGATAATCACGTGAGCATTTACCTTATCTTTCTCAGGCACGATAAACATTTACCAGCACATAGGTAGAAAATTAAGTTTGGTAAGATAAATTGAACAGAAAACAATGAATTCCATCAACTAGTAAATCACACAAGAAAATAAAATGAAACATGCATAATTAAAACCCATAGAGTTTCAGAAATAAAAAGCGAAAGATATTTTATTTTATAAGCATATCTTACAGCAAAACAAAGAAAGTTTTCAACTCATTGACTTTCCATAGCTGGGTGGTTTACGTGGGCCTTTGGCACCCAAATGCACCTGCAGTGTTATCCCCTGTAATTTATGAAGCCACTACGACCAAGCCTTGAGCTAGTCTGTTCATATTATGCCATTAATTAATCAACTTTGCTTCGAAGAAATACTTCTAAAATGCCTACTGTGGTCTAGATCACACAACAGTAAAAATAAATAAATAAACAAAATCTCTGCCCTCAGGCCTTATCTATTCTATTGCAAGCCAACAAAACAAAACAAGAAGCCAAGAAATACAAAAGACACTAAATCTTTATATG
This sequence comes from Zapus hudsonius, assembly GCA_004024765.1. NCBI lineage: Eukaryota > Metazoa > Chordata > Mammalia > Rodentia > Dipodidae > Zapus > Zapus hudsonius. The sequence goes on from PVHP010024985.1 coordinate 8,498, forward strand.
ATTCTGTTGGATAGGAATATCAGGAAAATGCCTTTTTAAATTGATTTTAAGTGTATTTTTTCCAAGTTTTATAACATAACTTAGTGCTTTAACTTAAAAAAAAATACATTGGCTCACTTGGGCCTAAATGATAAATACAAGCAGGATAAAAGCCGGCTTTTTTTCCTCTTCATTTGGTAGCTATCTCATTTACTTTCAGTCATTAGCTTAGTCATTAGCTCCATGCATAGACATGTTAATTACTCAAGGAGGGTCTGACTGGAACATGGATACTGAACCTAGCATTCACTTTCAATGCTGAGGCTACAGAGCTATGAGCAAATCCACTGTCAGCTTTTATAGTGTCCATGGGTGGATCATGCCATGTTGCAATCACACACAGGCAGGAGCTGTAATCTCATGGAAACCAGCTTGTCCCTCAAAGCAATGTAGGCTCTTTAGAACTAGAACTGAGGTAATTATCTACTAGACCACATGTGACCAATCCTGCTGAACTATCCAACCCCCTGCGCCTTGCCAAGTTGTCCAAGTCTCATTGAAGGCTCCAGTCAGCACTCCAAGGACACACAGGGGCACTGGGAAGCAGGACAGAAAAGCTGGGAATTACGGTGACAAGGGAAGCGAAAGCCAGGGAAAGGAAGAAAGGAGACTCTGTTCCCAGCAGCTGATTGGTGGAATTTGAAATACTACTGCTCAGGCTTAGATGGCCTATGATCACAATATATTGTAAAGGGAAGTAAATAAGCTGCTTAATTGGAGCCTTAATGATCCTTTAGTCTGTAGCACTCCCACAAGGTGCTGGCCCTGGTTCGCTCTCTCTCTCTCTCTCTCTCTCTCTCTCTCTCTCTCTGTATCTCTCTGCTTGAAAATGAATAAATAAAATATTTTTTTAAAAAAAAGAAAACACTGGTTGTGGTGGCACACGCCAGTAGGATATTGCTGAAGGGGCGGGGGCAGGAGGATCAGGAGTTTGAGGCCAGCCTGAGACTACATAGTGAATTCCAGGTCAACCTGGGCTAAAGTGAGACCCTACCTCAAAAAACAAAAACAAAAAAATAGAAAAGGAAGCAGTTTCCTAACAACTTTTAAAGATTGACTCTACCAAATTAGATAGATAGATATGATATATATGCATTTATATATATCATGTATATATATATATATATATATATATATGTATATATCTCCAATACAAAGACAATTGCTATTCTCCCTCAAGGAGTCCATACCCAAGCTTGGGCTTGTTTTACTCTTTCCCTGAACACCTCTTTCTGTCTTAACCTTCATGCTTAAGAAATATATATTCATATTAAATATATAAAATATTTTAATTAAATGAACAACTTCATATCATACTGGCTTCTCCTGGAATTCTTTCCAGTGGTCAAGCCACAAATCCCAGTTTTCCCTGAATGAAGGAACCTGAGGGTGAAATGAACTCCTTAGATTACTCCCAGGGATGAAGCATAGCTATGTCTCTTAATCTGGACTGCCCATTTCACCACAGTGATTGAATCTCCTTTCTGTGCCTTTCACCTTTACTCATCTCCTTCGGTGGCATTACTGGAACAGCCGGTTGGCACTCTCAGAAACAGGATTTTTGCTCCCAAACAGCCTAAGATGCTATTGACAATATAACTTATTTGCCTTATAAGCTATTACACATGAAACTTGTGCTTTATGTCTCTGAAGAATCTCTTCAATATATAAACCTCTTATGTGCATTTCTCAAGGAAGAGTATCTTAACTTCTTGCTCAACTTGATTTCAATACATTGGGGTTTTACATTTATTATGAAATGTTCCAGGCCTGCAAAAGGATGGGAAAATAAATAATGACTATCTGTACCCAGTATCCAGTTTAAAAAGTAAACACTGCATAATCGTCACAGAAGGCCTCTTACCATTCACTACTACCTTAGCAGGAAAAGTACTTTGAATTTTTTACTTACCCAAATTAAGCATTTATTTACAAATTTTCTGCATGTATCTTTGCCCATGGTCCTGAAAGTTTGTGCACCCTTCAAAAAACAATGTGTTGAAATCCCAACAGTAGGTGAAATCTTGATCCTCAAGAATTAGAAACTGAGATATTTAGGAGATATGTCATAAATAACAGAAAGCCAGCTCTCACCAGAAATGGAATCTGCTTGCACATTGATCTTGGAATGGTAAGACTCTAAATTGTGAGAAATAAATTTCAATTATTTATTAAGATATTCAATCTATGTTACTTTTAACAGTAGCCCAAATGGACTCTCAAACACACACACACACACACACACAATGTGTGTTTTACACATTGTATACTGAAGAAAACTCTTTTTTTTACTCTATTATGACTATTTTTCTTTATTCAAAAGTATTTTTGAGACATCCATGTTCATAAACATATCTAATGTTTGTTCACTCTGACAACTATCATTAGGATTCTTGAATAAATATATAACATTTTATCTATTTTCTTTCTGAAAGATGTTTCTACCATTTTGTTTTTTCAATAAAAGGTTGCTTTTAAAATCTTTTTGTTTTCTACATTATCTACAAAAAATGTCCTAAATAGGTTTATAAGACTACAGTTGATGGTCATAAAATATATCCATGTTTTCTGAATTTGAAATGATGTTACTCAAATTTAGGGTTTTTTTGTATCTACTATAAAAGTTGAATAAGGATTTATTATATGTCAGACATCATGTTCTGTATGGGCGTCACCATCGCTAACATACTAGGCATGAACTCTGGGATACTAGAGGAAATGCATGCACGGAGGGGGTTTTCTGGTAAAGGCTTCAAAAATCTTATTTAACTTTGCAATCATAAGTTTCTGTATAATAAATTACGGCTTGTTTGATTTTAGGACCTTATTATTTTTCCTTCCTTTAGGTGCACTTACATATTTAAAATAGACTCACAAAATGAGATGGTGATAGAGAGCTTCATGACACAGAGCAATCAGAATACTAAGCTCTTTCTAATTAGAAAAGAATATGCAATTCAGGCTGCAAGCTTGCATAATAGAGACTAAGCAAATAATTGGTCCAAGGAAAATAGCTGCCAGTGAAGAATAGGTAATGATAATTTTAACAAAAAGAAAAAAATTGGTTGTACTAAAAAAAAAAAAACGTACTCTAAGAAATAAGGAAGGAAACAAGCTTGAATTTTTTTAAGGTGCAGGGAAAAGAGCAGTTGAAAAATTGATGCCTAGAATTTAAGCCATTTATTTGATAATGTCACATAATATTTTTCCAAAATAAAGATATCACTAAAAAGTAGAGCATTGGATAATACTTCTGCCTCACCTGACCATCAGAGTTGTAAAGCAGTATCTGCCAAGGTCTCAGGTTCTCACCACTAGATTTGTTGGGTCAATACGAAGAGAAAAATGTATGCATTTTGCTGGTATAAAAGAGCAGGTGAGTTCTGGAAGTCTCCGTACACTGGAGACTTTTTTTCTTATAGTGGTAATGTTGTGATTATTAAACTGGTACCTTCTTAATCAGACAAGGGTAAAAGCTCCTTTTGGGGGCTGGAGAGATTGCTCAGCGGTTAAGGCACTGGCCTCCAGTGCCTAAGGCCCAGGTTCAATTCCCCAGGACCCACATGGGCCAGACCCACAAGGTGGTGGTTCTCTCTCTCTCTCTCTCTCTCTCTCTCTCTCTCTCCTTGAAAATGAATAAATAAAATATTTTTTTTTAAAAAAAGCTCTTTTGGGGGCCTGCTTTAGGAGTCACTGTTGAAAATTTAATGAATCATTTTTCCAGAACTGCCAACCATTATCTAGAATAAATCGATCTTGCTTTAAAATAATTAACAAGTGTTTTGTTTGCTGGGCCATTTATTTAAGTTTCAATTTGAGTCTTTTCCCAAGCATCATAAAATCATTCAGAAGATGACGTCATTGAGGGAGGGAGGGAGGGAGGATGAATGTCTTCAGTTGAAAATGTATAGGATATAGTGATTTGTGACCATCGACATTGTTTGAATGCTAGTAAATTTGATTTAGTAATTTGTTTGATTGTGATTTGCTTCTGGGTCTGTTGGAACCCAGTGGTTTTCATGGTTAACAGCTGATAGTATAGCAGCAACATGCCTTTGTAACAAGACCACCAAAAACATATTTAGGGCTTCCTTGTGTAAAAGCTTCATATATCTTCAGATGACTGATCAGGTACTGAAGGCAAAGTCTGGGGAGACTTCTCAGTGGTTAAAGGCCTTTGCATGGAAAGCTGGGTTCAATTTCCTAGTAACCATATAGAGCCAGACACACACATGTCTGAAGTTCACTTGCAGCAGAATGACCCCAGTGACCCAGCGGTTTTGGACAAAGGAGCCTGAGCATGAGATTGGCTTAGACCCCTTTCAAGACATATTCTTCCCCTGCTTTTGCTGCAGTACAAGCATAACTGTGAAGTTTAGTCTATGTCTTCAACTTTATTAGATCAGGAAACAAGAGAAACACCTCTTGGACAGGCCTGTGAGGACAGAAAAGATTAACTGAGAGAGAAAAGATCTTCCCAGAGTAATCATCCCAACTGTTGGTAGTTTTAAAATGAAAGGATTCCAGGGGGGGGAAAAAGGCAGTGCTTTTTTCCCATCTGCCTTTGCCACCTGATGTTGAATAAATCTATCGTTTACTGACATCAGAACCCAGACCTTCCACTGTGGACTGAAGACCAGCTGCTCTCGAAGAATCACCCAGGCCTTCATTGCCAGATTGGGACGACTGAGGAATCCAGTCTTATGGTCTGAATGGTTGGTTCTCAGGGTCTGTGTTTTCAGGATGCAGATAACTATTGTTGGACTACCCAGTATATATCATGTATTCCAATTTAACAAAACATTCCTTGCAACACATGTTCATTCTACTGGTTCTGTTCCCATAAAGAACCCTGACTAATACAGCTATTATGTAATACACCTGTAATACAGCTGCTATGCAATGCTTAAGTCCTATAATTCTTTCAGTAATCAATCACTTTAAGAAAATTAGTGCATGATTAATGCATCATGAAAACAGTCTGCAATCTTTTACATATTTCTGATAGTCTGTGAAAGTCTAAAAATTGACAGCAGAAGATGCAATTTTCAAAACAAAAATATTTTATGTATACAGTTCCTGAATCACATATCCTTAAGTAATGCATCAATTTATATTTATTTGAGAAAGAGAAAGAGAAAAGGGGGAGAGAGAGGGAGGGAGGAAGAAGGGGTACACCAGGGCCTCTATCCACTGCAAACCTCCTCCAAATGCATGTGCCACCTTGTGCATCTGGCTTTACATGGGTACTAGGGAATCAAACCCAAGTCCTCAGGCTCTGTAGGCAAGTGCCTTAATTGCTGAGCCATCTCTCCAGCTCAATTACAATATTTTAAGACAAACTTGATGATGAATACTCAAACCACTTCAGCATAGCATGTTTTCTGCATCAACATCAGACAGCCTGGAAAGAGCCTCTCATGCACAGATCAGACAGGGCTCCCATCCATCAGTCTCACAGACATATGGTACTGGATACTTTTACAATGAGGGTCAGCAGGAACCAGGAAGTCTCCATGACTCCATCCTTCTTCAAGGGCAGTGGGAAAGTTAAATAGCAAAATGGATCAAAAGTCACAGAAACTTTAGTACATTCTGGACTAACTAAAGTAGATCAGAAGAGGTTCACAATCATTCCTAAGCCTGTAATTCTCCCAGGCTTCCTTGGCTACCACCTCATGTGATCACCCTCTGGCATCCTTTGGCTCCAAGTAGGGTTTCTTCTTTACCCGGTCAGATCTTCATGCAATCCATCTAGAATAAAGGCTAACAGCTCCTGAGAGTCTTACTGCTAATTGCCAGAAAACTGAGAGTCCCTTCCAGACCACATCTGCTTAATGAGTTCTGCATAGGCCTCTGAAATTTCCCCTTTCATCCCCAGAGGATTGTCTCTATTGATTTCAGCCACACATTCATCTTTGAGAAAGTACTCGGTCAATAGTGCAGTATGGTTCAGGCACTGCAAAGCAGAATTCATGCAGCAGGTGGTTCCCAGGTTTCCCAGTCCACAGAGGCCAGGATGTAAATGCAGTGATGGGGGATCCTGACAATTATGTGAAGCAGAGAAGCCAGCCATATCCGCCCCTGCTGACACCAGAGCTGTGCATCCCACAGGTGTTAGTTCTATCCCCATTTGCAATGGGGGAGGCAGACACTGAGGCACAGGGACTTGCTGATGATTTTGGAGAGGTAATAAAATTTCTGCTAGGTGCATTGCTTGGTTTCGACAGAAGGGTCTGCTGGGCCATGTGCCATCTTCATTTCTGGGCTCAATGTTGAACAGCTTCCGTGGCTCCTTCTTGATGGTGGCAATGGTCTCTGCCTTGCTAAAATAGCAGCTTAGTACATTGGTGGGGTCACTGTTCTCACAGAACTTCAGTTCCAGCAAATACACCTCCACTTTGCAGTGTTTGACAAACAGGCTGTTCGCCACAACTTTTCTGATGAAGGATTAGTGGCCTTCTACAGAGCCATACCAATTTACTAATTTATTCCAGGCCTCCCTTGGGACCAGCGCATAATCCAGCTCATCAATCCAGTGTTCTTTCAAGGTCTGATTCTCAGGATCTGAAGAGTCCAAAGTTGTCTATTAGTCCAGGAAACAGATTATGTTCACCCATGTTGTACATAACCCAGATATCGAAGCCCACATACTTCTTCCACTGCTCAACCACCGGCTGTCAATAAGATCCCACTGCGCCCCTCATCAAGGCTTTGAGCTCACACTTCTGTGTCTCCACATCCTGTCACTCATGGAGCTTTGGCCTTCCTCCATCTTGCTCCCTGCCCTGGCCGATTTGGTACTCTTGAAAATAAAAATTGCCATAAGATAAAATTTGAAATCTATTTCCAAAACAGAACAAATTATACAAGAATCCTAAAATTATATTTTGGAATGTTCCCATGTATTAGATCTCACCTCTTACTGAGCAAATTTACATTCTCTACAGAATAGAATTGAAAAATTCATGACTATGATAGAGGATTGACTTGTAAAATATGTAACATTACAGTACATAAGAGCAATATAAAAATTGTATAATAGCAATAAGCATTCTAAACATTAAATCTGGTGGATAATTCCTTTGACTCATCACAAAAAGTACAAAATACTTGGGTATAACTTTAATAAAAATTATGATATGTATATTTTTAAAATATTAAAATATTGTATTAAATATCCTAAATAGATATGCTTATGAATCTAAAGTCTTAATAAGCAAGATAACAGTACTGTTTAAACTTTATTTAGATTCTATGTAATCTTCACCAAAACTTCAGTAACTTTTTCATGCAAAATTGATAAGCAGTTCCTAAAATTTATATGTAAATGTGATGGACCCAGAATAGTGAAGTCTTCCCAAATTAAACCAAGAAGAAGTAAATAAAACAGATCTACAAGGAACAGTGGGACTGAGGCAGTAATAAAGATTTCCCTACTAAAAATAAGCTTAAACCCACATGAATTCACTGCTGAATTCTATAAAATCTTCAAAGATTTAGTATCATTGCTTATCAAGCCATTTTATGAGATAGGAAAGGAAAAAACACTATCAAACTCATTTTATGAACTAGTGGTAACCTGAAATCAAAACAACTAAAGACACAAGAAACAAAGAAAATTATAGACCAATCTTCTTGCTGAGCATAGATATAACAATTATCAATAAGATTCTTATAAATAGAATGCAAGAATACATCAAAAAGATTATCTATGATGATCAAGCTTCATCCCAGACATGCAGAGATATTTCAATGTACAGAGAGCAATAAAGGTTACATTAAATAATGGACTCAGGGATAGCAATCATATGATTATCTTGATTGATGCAGACTTTGGACAAAATCCATCTCTTCATGATAAAAGTCCCCAAGAAACATAGCTCATATAATAAATAAAATAAATATAACAAATCTATAGCCAACTTTATAACAAATGGGGAAAAATTCAGTGTTTTTTCTAAAATTAAGAACAGTGCTATAAGTTTTAACAACAGCAATATGACAAGACAGGGAAATAAAAGGGATATAGATAGAAAAAGAAGAGGTAAAAGTATCCTTATTTGCAGATT